>CAKAKR010068818.1:0-96582 GCA_916700685.1 Adelosebastes latens
TAATGTTACCTTTATCATAAACTGTCTGTGTGACACCATCACTACACCGAGATCTGTCAGTGTGTGAGACAGGATTACATACGGTACATTCTCCACTCGTTTTTAGGTTTTTCAATCAAAGTACAAGTTGAAGCCCAGCAAACATCTTAGTGGCTGCACATACTTAAAGGATCATTCCAGTTTATTACAACTCAGGTCTTATTTTCATAGTGATTGACGTGATTGATCATCATTTCTATCAACGTGCTGAATCTTTGTTCTGTGGTGTTGCTACTTGCAGCTTTCTGCAGAACCGCTCATACAGACAACTTCACACTCGACTCTGTTCTTCCTTTGGTCTTGAGGCATGCAAACTCACCACTGAGGCAGTATTTTGCTCACTGGTAACTTTGGTAACTATTTTCATTATAAAAATAAGGAACATTTCCAATACCTTTGTATTACACTGTAGGAAAAGCTAACAGGTCACTCACATTAGGTTATAAAACCAAAAAGCATCTATAATGCTATGAAATGGAAAATATTATATTAATAGAATCAGTGTTTCAATTAGTTCCACATTGGTTATATGCTAATGTAAATATCAACTACGTCTGTAACTGTTTTATCCCGTTCTGCTTTTGCGTCTAAAGGCTGCTTGAAAGCAGCGGGGTAAAGGAGTTGGACTCTGTTTTTTTTTTCCTCCCGGTGATCAGCACATCTGGGTGATGCTGTCGAATGTGCTTTAGCATGTTGAATGTGTTAACTTTCCATTCACCTCTCCTACAATGGTGGAGCGACGCCGACACACCGTCCTGGTTTTATACACAACTCTCTCTCTGTTGCTGTTGTAGCTGACTGGGAATCTGCAGGCGGGTCTTCCAGCTCCAGTGTGTCATTTGCGCTCGTTATAGTGTGACTGACTCGCACGCCAATCCTCTTGTCGTGCTAACCTCAGCACTTGTCGCTAGTGAGCGGAACTCGCGCTTGTGAATTTTGGTTCTGCATTACATGCTTCAATCTTTTTTACATTAGCTGTAAAAATAAACGGACTATGACGGAATCTTATGTAGATGGAGCACTACGGAAACCATTGACATATCGGATCTGCACGAATCACGTCGGTGACCTATTCTGGATTAAAAATGGCAAATTTCGCCAAAAGGTGAAAAGTTTCCATGCCTGGCAATACACCTGCCATGACGTAGTTGCGTCCTCTAGCAATGCCAGCATACGCGTCCAGCCCGCTCGCATGAAAAGGCGTATGAATGACACGATAAGGCGCAAGGCATTTACCGTGCAATAAGAACGCCTTTCTTGCTTTTGGCAAGTCATTTGAGCGCCATGTAGTCTGCAATGTAAACACATCCGCGTAAATATGCTACGCTCAGATTCAGCGACGTGGAATAAAAAGTGAGAAAGACTGCTTATGGCGGGTAGGTGGGGAGGTGAATGGGTCCAACAAACACAGGACTCAAACAGGAGACCGGTGTTCGGTATTTTGTCTCGTAAGTTACGCTAGTGACGTTTGTCAAGTGTTTTTTTTAGTGGCGTTTGTTACGTGTTTTCCGTACTTTTGTTATGAAGTTTCTGTACATATTGTACTTAATTTACGCACATATTTTAAGCCCAACCATGACGTTTTTCTTAAACCTAACTAAGTGGTTTTGTTGCCTAAACCTAACTGCGGACGTGACCGTAGTTTTGTTGCGCGGCGTACAAATGACACGCAAAAAAGGCTAAAATGCGTCTTCATGACATGCAGAATGTCCGTGTAATGTTAATGCTATTTTTACACCTTCCCGTGAGACCGCCTTAACGTGTCATTTTGGTGCAAAAGCTCACACGAACAACGACGGAAAGCTAGCTGTACCGAGCCTGCCATTTGGCGGTGTAACAGTTAATATTGTAGGGAGCGACTGAGAGCTACGGTATATTAATTTCAGTATCTGTTCTTTGCTTCCATTGTGAAAGGCAGAGGCTCCACTTCCTCCTTGGAATATACTGTATAATGTCAAAGTTCAGGACAAGATGAATCACAGCACGTGTATACCTTTACTACTTGCCATGTTGTCGCAACACCCTGACTATGTTAACAGTGGCTCTAACTCCTCGACTCATGTGGGATATCGCACTAAATTGGAAGCTGTCTGTTTCACATCATTGTACTAACCTAAACATGCTCACTGTTGCCATGGCGTCCTCTAATTAAAGCCTTCCTGTTATCCTCATATGGAAGTGACACTAAGCGTTAGAGGTATTATGTTCAGCACTGACAGTAATGAAGCTGCCATCATCTTGCCTTGTTGTTGCCAAATTGATTGGCTAACAGAGAGAAGTGTAAGTGTGCGACATGTCAAAGGTCACTGGGAGGCGGTTGGAGCTGTGAAATAGCTCCGTGCCAGGGGAGCCTTTTCAAGCTAATTTAGGTTCAGCAGGAGCTCTGCCGTACCAGGCAACGATGATGAGGGAGTGGCTGTAAGAAGACGCAGCTGTCGCATCAAGAAGCGCTGAGGCAAAGTGTTACTGCAGACTGTGGACTGACACACACCTACTGTAATGGACCCAGTGATTTTAGGACCTCCAGCTGTGTGGACAGTGGACACGACTTCACTTGTGGCCACCACAGGACCAGTTCAAATGTATCACCTTTTTGTGGGTTTGACACTCCTTGTTTTGTGATATAAATCCATTATAATTAATGTTTTACAATCAGCATTTAATAATGAAGAATAACAATGCTATCACATTAGTTTTTCCTAGGGCTGTCAATCGATTGAAATAGTTAATCGCTATTAATCGCAAATTAATTGCACAATTCTTTATCTGTTCAAAATGTCAAGTATTTAATACTCTTATCAACATGGGAGTGGGCAAATATGCTGCTTTAATATATGCATATATTTAATCAATTAACAACACAAAACGATGACAGATATTGTCCAGAAACCCTCACAGGTACTGCATTTAGCATAAAAGAAATATGCTCAAATCATAACATGGCAAACTGCAGCCCAACAGGCAACAACAGCTGTCAGTGTGTCAGTGTGCTGACTTGACTATGATTTGCCCCAAACTGCATGTGATTAGCTGGGCATTTCTGTAAAGGGGAGACTCGTGGGTACCCATAGAACCCATTTTCATTCACACATTTGGAGGTCAGAGGTCAAGGGACCCCTTTGAAAATGATCAAAATAATTAAAATAATTGTAAAAGTGTATAAGGGTTTAGAACATTATGATAAAAGTATATGATGGCCCTTCCTATTCTCTATAAAGTTGTTGCAGCAATTTTTTGGGTTGATACCATTTGTTACACAGATTTGGTGCTAAATTTAAAACAAATTTACCACTGGAGAATTGATAAAAATGATCAATAATCCCTCCAAAATACCACATTAAGACACCAAGACCTTGAGGAACACCATAGAAAAAGCCATGCTGTGATTTGGTATAAAAATTTGGTTTCAAAGAATGGTCTCACTACTATGAAATGGCTACTGTGGGGACTAATATCATCACACATGAATACAATTGGGCTTTTTGGATCCACAAGAGTCTCATCTTTACAGTGATACTGAGTTTATGTAATTCTAAGACTGTTTAGGGACCCCAGTATGCAGAAATATTAAAATACACCATTTTAGAATAGGCGAAAATAATACATTTATACTGCATGTAATTATCATAAAGTGGGCATGTCTGTAAAGGGGAGACTCGTGGGTACCCATAGTACCCATTTTCATTCACATATCTTGAGGTCAGAGGTGAAGGGACCCCTTTGAAAATGGCCATGCCAGTTTTGCCTCGCCAAAATTTAGCGTAAGTTTGGAGCGTTATTTAACCTCCTTCCCGACAAGCTAACATGACATGACTGGTTGGTACCAATGGATTCCTTAGGTTTTTCTAGTTCCATATGATATCATTATTATGACTACATTACATCTAGCTTTAAAACTAAACATGTTACAGCCTCTAAAAGCCAGTAAAGTAGGTCAGGGGATAAGTAAACAAAATAAAAAAATAATGATGATGGAAAGGATTTC
Source organism: Adelosebastes latens (assembly GCA_916700685.1). Lineage (NCBI taxonomy): Eukaryota > Metazoa > Chordata > Actinopteri > Perciformes > Sebastidae > Adelosebastes > Adelosebastes latens. The sequence goes on from CAKAKR010068818.1 coordinate 4,025, forward strand.
ATAATTGTCAACGATAATTATATTCTTGGTCTGGAAAGAGCTTTGAAACAGCATTTCCACCATCATATAAAGATACTTAATTTTCAGAATAATGAGCATGAAATTCATTTTTTTTAAAAAATAGTAGTTAGACCCAAACATTAATAGTAAGGCCCTTTTTTCTGGAGGAAATGGTTCTCAGGATCTTTGTCAGCGGTGATGTTGTTAAAATATCACCAGCTCTGGTGTCAGTGGAAAGTTCCAATGTTCCATGATGGTCTAAATGTTTTAAAGGCCTTTTTAATTCCCTAAAAGAATTGCACTACAGTAAGTGGAGTACACGTATATACTGTATATACAGTGAAAGAGCACATAGACAAACATTTACAATGTGTTTTCCTTTCCAGAGAAAATCTGTTAAACATTCATCCAGTGTCCTCATCAGCAGGCAGCACTTAACTCCTCGACCAGTGTTTCCTCCCTCCAGGCTCGAATTACCCGCCTCAGACAGAGTCCCACAGACTGCTGCTGAGATGTGTAAAGAAGTTGGAAATACTTATGTACACAGTTGTATCTTGTTCCCGTGCACCTCTCGGGCTGTGTCGGTAAGTAGCGAAACAAGCCGTCCAGCCGGTGTGGCTGTGTGCAGGCTGATCCAGGAGGAAGGGTGGGGGCAAGTCTGAAGTCTGCCTGTCAGGCCCTGGAGGAAAACACCACCCAGAGCTTTAATAGCGACCATGAGAGGCAGCCCAGAGGCCCTGTCAAATGGCGGTTTGGTTGCGCAGGCAGGCAATTTGCTTCTTTTTATAGATCGGTAATATGGAAAGGCTGTCCCAGAGGAAATCTCAAGTGTTGAAAACTCGACTGCTATTGTTGTGGGGCAGCTCAAAGCCATTTGCACCTGACACCGTTTTGTTGATATAATCACATTCCTGCCGGAGTCCGTCTGCGACTAAACCGGTGAAGTTTTAAGATGCAAAGCGCCGGAGAAAGACTCATCATTCCACACAAAATTTCCCCTGTGTTTAAAACTCACATGTGCCTCGAGTCACAATTATGAAAATTGGTTCATCAGGAGACAAGGAAGTGCATCAGAAGACCACGGTTTCTCTGTGATCCAATTAGGAGATTCAAAGAGAGAAGTGTGCAGCTGTATTTATTTATTAAGCACATTTTCTGTCTGGAATGTTGCTCTAGTTTTTAGTTACACAGCAGAAGTTTGGTGTGTTGCGTCTTAGTTAATGGGTCACAGGGTGTGCCTTATTGCAACTTCAGAGTGAACGAGATATTAAAGCTAACTAATTTTTGCCGCAGTACAGAAATAAAATATATATTTTTTTGCTGTAATTACCAGAAGAACAGCAGCCAGAAGAAAAATGAGACACAAACAGGACTAATGGAGCCTCAAATGACTCAACATTCTCCTTATTAATAAAAACACCACTGTAACTGTATTCGCAATGCATCCAAATTAAAGACAACCACATGTAAAGACAATCCTTTTAATTCCAGTTTGATATTGCCATACAAATGAAAGTCAATTAAATAGCTGATTAATGGGCCTTGCTCACATAAGACACTGCTTTTATAGTTTCTAATTATTCCAGGATCACGGCTCTTTGTTCACAAAAATCACTTTGAGTTGTGAAATGTCACACAACGCTGCAGTGTGCCGGTTCTGGTGACTGCTTCACTTCCTGTCCCGGCTCCTGTCAGGACGAAAGTGGGATTGTTGAAATCATTGTTGACAAATGAAGATAGCCAGACGTCTACACTTACGGGCAACATGTGGTCAGTATCACTCCACATCATTCATGTGTGGCGACGCGGACTGGCTCTTCCACCGCCATCATTGTGTTGTTTGTATATTTCGGAGTGATTAAAATGGCCTCCGTTTAGTTTGCTCGCAGTCGAGACGTCTGAAAACGAACTCCTAGTGAAACGTGAGGAGGCGAGGAAGTCAGGAACTCCCTCTTTTAATGCAAACGTGTCAGTAGCCGTGTTTCCATTCACATATTTTTTATGCACATTTTGAAGAATCGCATTCAAGACGCTGTGTGGAAACGGCTAAATGCAATAAAACTTCCTCAAAACGTTTTTTATGCTCGTTTGAAGACCTCTCTCCATTTTTCTCTTGTAGATGGTTAGATGGCCAAGGTGACTAGTTTTGTTTCCAGTTCGCATCTCCTACTTCTTCTTCTACTCTGTTTACTGGCGGATTACAGCCATGCGTAGTCTATAGCACCAACTCCTGACCAAACTACGCTGTAGCCGGGTTTATTCATTCCAAACCAGTTAATGAAAACGCACCTAACTTCATTTCTTTTTTGTGAAATTTCAAAAGTTTGCTTAAATTTTGCTTGACAAGTGAAAGAAGTAATTCTTCACACCAACAACAAAAAGTGTATACATTCTACGACATATGGTTGTCATGCATTTTGGCATGACATTTTAAAATAAGCTAAAATTTCAAATTAAACTCTGTTAATATGAAAATGCAACACAGTCTCACGGCAGTTTGTGAAATAGTCACAAAATTTAATTCATTTGATTCGTGTACATAGACATGAATTTCCCTTTTTTTGTCATGACGCTCAGCACGACTTTCAACAACATATTTTTAGTGTGTTTTCCTACAAATGTCCAGCAACACGTGACGCACATGTCAATTTCTGCACCAGTCTTTTCAAAATAAAACGACTTAGTTAGGTTTAGGAATAGATCGACTTGGTTAGGCTTAGGCAACAAAACTACTTTGGTAAAGACGCGGTTTCGGTTAAAATAACACCGGATGTGGCGTAACTTAAATATGGATGTTACCTGACAGAATTGATTTTGTGCTGACCATCATGGAAAAAATGGGAAACTTGTGTCTATGTACACAAATCAATACAATCAATTTCGTGACTATTTCATGAACGGCTGTTGCAACTGGGCTGGAAAATAAGAATAATGACATTTCCAATGATGATTTGAGCTTTAATAAACTATTGACTTTACAATTTTCTGCTTAATGTATATATATATTTTTTTCATAATTTATTCTTATGTTTACTCATAATGTCTAATTTAGAGTTGGCCATTTTGGAGTTCCATGACACTGGAGATGTCGAGGCACAACTGGAAACACAGTTTAGTGATTGGATTGTACAGCTGCTCATTCGGCTGTAAATCTCTTTTTATGAAGTGATACAGGATTAACGAGGCTCCACGGGGCTCGTATCGCCCTGCTCAGGTACTGAACACATCAGACTGGTACTGTATATCACCCCCCGATCCAAATGTAGCAACAGTGTCGACTTACTTAACTGTCTCCTATAAATGAACTTCCTCGGTGGGGAGCTCAGCGTTACGGGGGTACGGGGTGAAGGAGTCAGTTAGGGTTTCCATGGCTTGAAAGAGAAGAAGGTAGCCCCCTTGAATGTGAAGGATGCTCAGCAGAAAGGTGTTTTATTTCACTGTTTCTCCAGCTGCCTGTGCTGCAATGCTGACAGCATTCAGTTTAGGCGATGTTTGGCCTGCGTCTCCCACGGGCAGTCTGTCCAACGGCTGTCCGCAGCCCAGACACAGCCTTCAGCCACGCTGCCTGTCTGGCACTCTAGACCCCTGAGAAATAGATGTCCTCTTTTTTTTTTTTTTTTTTTTTTAACAATTGCTCTTTAATCAGCTGCCCGCACAATGGGCTGACCGTTTTAGCACACAGCTGAAGCTGTTGTATAGGTATGGGAAAATTAAATTCTGTGTCCAGCTGTGCTGTCCAACATCTGATTGTTGCTGCATTTTGCCACTGGAGAAAAACAAAGTTCACTTTATCTCTGTTTTGTAACAACACCCGACAGGCAAAGGGCATTTTGAAATGACTTCATTGTTGTGAGGCACACATATTAGCATAGCTTACGGCATACAAGTATATTAATGTCCCTGGAAAAGAACAAAATCATGCAGTAAAGTTCATGCCCTGTGTTCTCTTGACTCAGAGATTTTAACAGATATTGCTGAGAGGCACACAAAAGTCAGAATGTAACCTTGAACTCAAAAATATTTTTGCCCTGCATATTCTGCTGAGTGGGACTTTAGCACAGTCATTTTTTTTCTTTCTTTCCTTTTGGGGCCAGAAGGAATAATGGCAGTGTTTGCCATCATTTGTACATTTAATTGATTGCCATTTGTGATGTATTTGGAAATCACTTAGTAAAGAACATCTTTGGGCTGTGGTGAAGACAACCTAAATCAACATAAATCCAAGATTAACTAAGTTCAGTAAATAAGCACTGTAAATGTGAGTCATCTCACAAACAAAGCTGGAACTAAGATTCAATATTCATTATTTTATTTCTGTTATTAGCTGTATTATTTCCCGCAGATTCACTCAGGACAGTCCGTTATATTTATAGCCTCACTCACACAGCAGTTTGTGAAATAGTCACGAAATTTGATGTATGCCCAGGAGACCGGTGTTCGTGTCCCGTGTGAAACCAGAAGTCAAAGTTGATTTATTTGTCACGTAACTTAAGTTACAGCACTTCGGGTATTATTTAAACCCAAACCACAATCTTAACCTAAGCCTTACTTAGTAGTTTAGTTGCCTAAGCCTAACCAAGTCGATCTATTCCTAAACCTAACTGAGTAGTTTTATTTTGAAAAGACTGGAGTGGAAATTGGCATGTGCGTCATGTGTTGCTGGACATTCGTAGCAAAGAGCACTAAAAACACGTTGTTGAAAGTCGTGCTGAGCATCACAAAAAAAGAGAGATTCTTGAGTATGTACACAAAATTTCGTACCTATTTCACGAACTGCTGAGAAACTGTGTTGGATATTTAAACATGTGATACACCAGGAATCAAATGTGTTCTGGGGCAGAACAGTAAACTGAATTGGGTAACATAATGTAGCTGTTCTTTCAATCCAGATAGTACAGTATACAACTACCTATAAGCATGGATGTTCCTTTGTGACATTTGGGAACAGTTATATTTAGCAAATTGCTGTTTGCAAACATTTTAGAAAGATTTAAAAACGTTGACATTGTCACTGAGTGCATCCTACTACGTTTACATGCACAAAATATTCCATTTTTGCCCTTATTCCGAAAAGAGGTGTTCACAAGGCTGATGAAAATTAATATTCCACTTATATTCCCTTTTACATGCACACACCGATTAACATAACCGGAGGTGGACTTGTTCGACCGTGCGAACACAACCTCACTCTTTCATTCCTTCTACCACCTTCTTTGGAAGGTTAGTGTTTTGGCGTTGGTTTGCACATATCCCCAAAAAACCTGTTGATATCCAAGTCTTTCATAATGTTTAAAGTAAATGTATTTCTCCGGTAAAAACCTCAATCTGAATGTGCTGTATACATGCTCAAAGAATGCTCCTAAAACCTGAATAATATTGTCATATCCCACATGTCTTAATCTGAAAATGCTCTGTTCAGAATAAAGCCTAATTCAGAATATTCAAATGGACAGCCCGGTCGCACAGTAGTTCATGAAATAGTTTTCGTGCTGACCATCATGAAAACAATTCGGATGTAATTCATGTAATTGGGAACCAGGAAGTATAAAGAGCGACAAACGTTGCATACGGAGAAGGTCAGGGTGGATGGGTGGGTCAAAAAACAAAGGACTTTAGCCCAAGAGACTGGTGTTCATGTCCCGAGTGACACCACAAGTCAAAGTTGATTTATTTGCCACATAGCTTCCGTACATAAGTTACAGCACTTCCGGAGTTATTTTTACCCAAACCGCAATCTTTTTCCTAAACCTAACTAAGTAGTTTGTTGCCTAAGCCTAACCAAGTTGAACAAAGTAGTTTTATTTTGAAAAGACTGGAGCGGAAGTTGACACATGCGTCACATGTTGCGAAAAATACATTGTTGAAAGTCACACTGAGCGTCATGAAAAAAAAGGCAAATTTTTGTCTATGTACACGAATCAAATAGATTAAATTTGGTGACTATTTCACAAACTGTAGTTTTGAAATGGAATATGCTGTTTACATAACCCGTATCAATTCAGAATATTGTCATATTCAAAATAAAAGTGGAATATTAGTGCGTAGTCACTGGTGTAGTTTATCCTGAGGTACTGCAGTGAGCAGAGAATAAAGTCAGATTTGGTAATGTAGCTGTAAAACATAGTGATGATCTTCCTCCCACTCCAGTGAGCAGTGTATGGCTTGTGTCAGGTTGCCTGGCGCACGGCAAATTATAGCAACTCTCGTCACCTAGTTAATGCATCAGTTTGCTCTTTGTTTGTTTCACCTCTGGCAGACGGGGCATGACACAACAGATGTCTCGGTAAATGAGTATGCTGAGCAAATATTGATTGTTTTCACCACATTTTAAGTGAGGGGGGAATGCAATGCACCGTTGCTTTCAGAAATTCAGCAAAATGAGTCTTTTTGTTTTTTGTGAATTTGCTTTTGTGGATGGGACATTATGGTAAAATTAAGATTAATATAAAAACAGTCTTGCAAATGTTATTTAAATAACATAATAATTAATATTCTTTTCCACCCCTTTTGGATACCTGGTAAAACATTCCACTTAAAATGACTACGAGGTGTATTAAAAATATCAACAACTGAGGATAGGATTAAGTGCTACAGCCCTGCTCTCATACATTTAGCCATAAAGAAAAAAAAATGTTCATCCTTCAGGTGTCAGTCAGGCCCACAGCTGTCCAGCAGCGAGGCAGCAGCCTTGGGAGAAACTCGCTATCATTATGACATCAATCGCCACTCGCCTCTCTTTTAAACTCCTTCCTCATCACCACTCGTTCCATCTGCAGTACATCAGCGCTGACTGAGGTGGAATATGGGAGCAGGTAGTCATCCTTTAACACCGGCTCCAGCCTGTGTGTATATATTAATGAGACGCCACTGGCTAGCTCCAAACTTTTCGGCTCGTCTCTGTCATTAAAACACCCCCCGTGTGCACTTTTGACTCCAGATTCCGTTCTTTTTGCCCTTTAGGGGAAACAAAAGGGATTATGTAAGATTTATAGGGATCGGCCCACATCTCGCCCCGGCCCCCTTCGCTCCTTTTCATCTTCTGATTGAGATCATTATTGGTCGGAGGAGGGAGCTGGGAGAAAATGCTGAGTGGATCGCGGCTTTGAAGCAGAAGATGGACAGCACTCATACACGGCTCGGCCTGAACGGGGAATCGAGAGCGTCTGCCACTTTCTGAACTCTTCTACATTCAATACATACAGTATATTCTGTTTCTGCCTGTTTACCAGTGGTCCTGCTTACATGGATTGCATCTGTTTAGCCTAGTTAACATTTAAACAGTAGGGGAGAGCGGGGTGAGTTGAGCCAGTTTTTACTTGAGGTGTCTTTAAAGTATGGGAATCACAGTGATGTCTCCGAGAAACATGTGTACATATATTTCAGGATTTGGTGCATCCTTGGGAATGATCACTTTGGATCTCAAATAAACACTTCTCAAAATATGACTTTTCAAAAAGAAAGTGGTCTCAACTTGCCCCCAATGAGGGGTAACTTGAGCCTAGAGAGAGGATAAGTTGAGTCATAAGCGGTATCCATCAATCATACCTGTCCATCACTGAAGTGAGGTTATCAAAGACCTCTTCCATACTGAGCCTAAAGGCAGGGGCTTCTTCTTAGAGAGGTTGCTTCAGGAGTGCGGCACGACAGATGTTGTCGCACCCTAAAACGTGAACCAATCACGTCCTAGAAAAGGTTAAAAGTTGATTTTTTAATTTATCCTTTATTGAACCATCGCAGTTTACATTGAGATTTACATAACAAGTTGAAGCTATTATCTAATTATATAGAATTATAAATGACTCAACTTCCCCCCAGGCCGTTTGGCTCAGATCACCGCACCCCGGCCATTTTAACAAACTTGTTTTATCCAGCAGTTTACAGCTAACGTCATGCTAACAGTATAGCCTCATATTATAACTTCCTAACACACGTGTGACATCTTATCAAACTTGTCTGTAATTGTTCAGACGCAAGAATCGTGACTCCTTGAACATAAAAAATCACATTGAACGGCAAAAAGATGTTTTTGGAACCTAAATGTGCTTACTACTTGTCATATATCGGCCTCTCTCCATCACGGGGTCAGTAAAAAATGCATGACGCTTCAAAAATGTGTGATCACATGACCAATTTTGTCTATGGTTGCCTAGAAACAATGGGTGGCTCGACTTCCCCACAGGCTCGTTGGGCATCACCCAACTCTCCCCTACTTAAAGCTACTGATGCCTCTATATAATAAGCAATTTTTGGTATATTCTAATGTATATTATTGTTCTTCAGTATCTTGTTTTTTTTGCATGTAGTCAGGTCTCCTTTGAAAATGAGATCTCAGTCTAAGTGGGATTTGCCTGATTAAATAAATGTTATATAAGTGAGGGAAACTATTACTTGCAGCAAATACTTATGCACATTTCATGACCATTCTGCATAAACTCTTTTGACAGATATGTAAGCTTCTTTCACAGTAATAGCTTGGATTGACCACACTGACCTTTGAGAAGCTCCAATGAAAACAAATATCAAGTGGCGACAGTATCATTTTCATTCAAATGTAGAGGATGCAGTTGTAGCGTTGTAATTTAGCCCTTGACTATGTTTACATTGGCATTAATATGCCGGTGGCATACTTTGACTCAGAGAGAGGTCACTGTTGCGTGCCCACTTCCCAGAGCGACTGAATTAGCATGTGGAAATATGCCACTTGTTAACTTGTGTGACTTTGGGTTTCGCGTGGCTGTCAGAACCACAGAAGCAAGACTTTTGTTTTTTGTTCTGTGATGTAGATAAAGAGAGGGGGAGGAAGGGGGGGGTTGCTGCAGAGAGGAAGGAGCGGAGATGTTCACACTGAAGGATACAATAAAGAGTCTATTTGAGTCTGTATGGTTTAAAAAAAACATTAATAAAGATAATGAAATAGCACACAATTTATGTCCTTGGCTGACATATATATACAGTAATATTAACTTAAGATTGTTTAGATTTTATACATACTAGTGCAGTGCCCGTTGAAAACATGTCCGTTCAGAACGGGCTGAATGTTTTGCCTGTGGTGTTGCTACTTGCAGCTTTCCCTAGAACCGCTCATACAAACAACTTCACACTCGTCATTGCGCTTCCTTGGGTCCTGAGCAATACACCTGTCATGATGTAGTTGCGTCACACTCCCATGTCGCAACCACTTACTGTCATAAACACGGATGAAATACACTCTGGTTCACGGGAAAAAAACACACAAAAGTCACGATTTACACTTGGCGGAGTTAATTTCCAAATAAGAATATTAGTCACTAGCTTAACCACTGCGGTTATAAAGAAAAGAATGGATTTAATGAGTTATAAGTTATAGCAAACACAATTTGAGTTGCAATGGCAGAGTGGTGCTGTTCCTGTAGGCTATCCACTCCTGCTCATTGACTGGGAAATGAAGAAGAGTTATGTTGTAATAAAGGCTGTCAATCGATTCAAATATTTTATCGCGATTAATCGCATGATTGTCCAGAGCTTAAAGCTTTACTAGGCAGAATGTTTTTGGCATCATTGGGTAGAAATCCCATAATAATCTTTCAGCATATTGTAATTCAAGTGTTCTGAGAGAAAACTAGACTTCTGCACCTCCTCATGGCTCTATTTTCAGGCTTTAGAAAATCTAGTCCGTGACGGGAGACTTTGGCCAATCACAGGTCATTTCAGAGAGAGAGAAAGCGTTCCTATTGGCTGTGCTCCGGCTGGTGGACGGTGTTTGGTATTTCTTCAGCTGATCTCAACATGGCTGCCGGGTCACAAACTTTCTCATTTTACAGCTAAACAGTACACTACAAGATGTTTCTGAAAACATCTGAGGGGAGAAATAGACATTACAGTAACAGAATATTGATTCATATTTGATCAGCGCTGCCTAGTTTGACCGTTTGATCGGAGTTTGCGAGTGATTGACAGCTGCTCAGAGACGGCAAGGCTCCAGCTCAGCTCTGATTAGTTGTTTTCATCCGGTCTGTGAAGTCTTGCAGATGCCATTAGGAGCACCGGAGGACACCGGAGGACACATGACCGTTTTACAAAAATAACTTTTTTTAATCATATTTGCTCAATTCCTACCCACTGCAGCTTTAACTGTGATTAATCATTTAATTAATCACACATTTTTTATCTGTTCAAAATATACCTTAAATAGAGATTTCTCAAGTATTTAAGTGGGTAAATGCAAATAATGGGTATTGGTATAATAATGAAGCTTATGTGAAAGTTCAGACAGGAAGACCCTCCTTACACTGTGATTCATTCACAACCTTTCTGTCTGTCTCACTCATCTCTACTGGCTCCTCCTACTATATCAGCTGACTGTGGGTGTTTCACTCTTTGATTACCAAACAGATTCTGCCAGGCTCTCTCTGAGCCAATCATATCGTTGCAATTGAATTTTAAAACTGATCTCCTCTCTGCTGCTGTCAGTTGTCATTGCAGTACGAACCGATACAAGCGTCTCCACCCCATCACCTCCAGTCTTCATCATATCTAGTGCCCAGTCCTGCTCCACATCACTACCCACTTTGATATACTACGTCACGATGGAGTCTAATCGCCAAAGACTTTGCACTATTCTTCTTATCATGCATCTTGTAATAAATTATTGTTCAATCGATATGGGGTCTCTCCTGATTGAAATAATAATGGGTATGATGATGATGATGATGATGATGATGATGATGATGATGGGTATAATAATGTGTAAAAAAACACAATTCAACTATGAAGAAGAAAGAGAAAAGAATTCCAATCAATTACAAATGAAGGATTAAAGAGAGATTAAACAGAGATGCAGGTAATTAGGGAAGCAATGTATAAGAGGAGGAGAGAGTGGATTGTATATACCGTTGATAAAATAATATGGAAGTAAAGATGAACCAATTAACATATACAATTATTTAAACATGAATTTTGAAATCCTAAACAGACTATATAAAAGTAGGAAAAGGGAGACAGGAGAAACTTTGTGATTAATAAGTTCTAAAGTTAAAAAAGTAGAAGTGTAAAACCTTTGCAGCCCTTTTTTAATGTGTTTGATAGAAGGTGGGGATTGAAACCACACATTTGTGATTATGTGAAATCTGTCTGCATTCCTGCTAAGCCAAGAAAGACTGTTCATCTTCCAGGGTCTGCAGCTGGGTCGCCCACTCCCCCTGAAAAAGCGAGCCAACATGTTTTATTACTTCCCTATAGTAAATCCATATGGATTCACACCTTTCAATCCATTACAGCTCGCTGTCACCAAACATATCCAGTGTGAAATAGTGTGAAGCCCATAACCTTCCATGTTTCATGCATAAATCCCTCCACTATGCCAATAAGCATTTCCAAGAGGAACTAGTAATGGGTTTATTATAGGCTGTTATGGGATGTCGGGAAGGAAGAGACAGTTTGAGACATCAATGCAACAAGGACAACTATTCTACCGAGGCTGTTATTCCAAAATGAGAAATGTGCTTTATAAAATTTGTTTCTTGAACATCACATCACTTTGTGAACTTAAAGAATCAGCTGCCAATTAATGTCTTCCATTTGAACCCTTAATCTGAGCATAATACCTGTTCTGACCAATGTAGTACATTTTAATGGCATTTCCACACTAACTAAACTGAGAACTTGCCTTTTTTATGGGCCACTACCTTAAATACAGTTGTGCCGGTGTAAATATTTTCGGTTTGATATTAAGCGAAACACCGGACTGGTATACCGAATTTTACCGCTAGGTATCACACTCAGCAGCTCCACCAAAACTCGGAGGATCAGCTTGTCACTAAAGTGACAATAGTGGGTTCACCTTAAAGGTCAGCACACCTTAGATGAACCTGGGCCAAAGTCGCCTTCCAGCCACAGAAAGATGTAATTATTGCAACCGCAATTCGCCGCTACCTGTTGTGTTTTTGGCATTACTTTGGGGCTAATCACCTTCGCTTTAACCAGCAGGTGGCCAGCAAGACACAGGCGCTTGGCTTGGGTCTTGAGGAGTTGTAGCATTTATTCACCGACAGTCTAACTGTACTCACACTGCACTGCTACGTTCACAGCTATAATAACGTTACTGATAACATCATACTCACCATCAGTCACACACTCGCTCTCTCTTTCTCTTGACTGCACACTTGCTAACGTTACGGGCCGCTGTTCTTGCAATACACTGGCTGGCAGAAACCCACCTTATCTCGTCACCCCAAAAAAACACATGAACTGTCTAGTAAACAATCCTCTTCCCCCCTCCCAACTCTACTGAATCTTGGTCTACTTCATGTTGCCGGCCTCGGCTCGACAGTAAATTGCGCACGGCCTGTCAGACATTAGTTGCTCCATTAGTCCGTTAATAATCGAACATAATATTACGTTAATCACGTTGTCATATTGCTTATTACTAATGCAGTACAAGCTGGATTTAGCACTGGGATGCCATCGGCACCTGTTGCTGATGTCGGCTACTTTTTAACTTGTCAGAATGTGTCATAATGACTCATGTCGGTTCAGCTGGTTTGCATAAAATCTAACCGGTGTAACATTGTACACCGAACCAGACCGGCAAAACTGGAAATCGACCCAACTATAACCTCAATTCATATACATTTTTTTAAGCGCATGAAGATCTGATCATCACTAAAGCGTATGTCATGCAAGAGACAATGGAATGGTCAAAGGTAATTATGACATTTAAAGTGTGTTGATTGATTCACAATGTCAACTCATGCATTGAGTAACATGCAAGAAAACATTCCACCTTAAAAGTGGCCGGTAGCTTTCATTAGCCTCAACACGTTCTCATCCCAACTCGTCACATAGCACCGCTTAGTCAAGCCACTTGGCGTCACTTTAGGATTAGGCAACAAAACCACTATAGTTAGGTTTAGGAAAGAACTACATGGTCGGGCTTAAAACTTCTATGTTTGCACAATGAAACTGACATTGAATTAAATAATTTTTTCTCAGTCTACAGCGAGCTAACTGCTTCATTTGCTCAGCACAATTAAGTAAATGAAACCATTCAAGACACAAACTTGGTTAAAAACAACAACACATCTGGTCTTTGCAAACAGAAATGATGTATGTGTTTATTTGCATATAGAGCGGGGAAGTGAGACGCATGTGGAGACGCATTCTAATGCCAGGTGTGTACTGGCCTACTTAGAGCTGTCCACTTGTGATCAGACAGCCCGGTCTCACCGAAATTGCGTATGAATGGCACGGCAATTTGTAAGTCAATTTATTTATATCAATGCCGTTTTTGCTTTTGGCATGTCATTTCACGCCATGTAGTCTGTACTGACTGCAATGTGAACACATCCGTATGAATATGCTACGCTCAGAGCTAGTGACGTTGAATAAAAAGTGAGGAAGACTGCTAATGGGCTGCACGGTAGGGCAGTGGTCAGCACTGTCGCCTCACAGCATGAGGGTTGTGGTGTGTGGAGGGTGTGTGGAGTTTGCATATTCTCCCCGTGTTAGTGTGGGTTCTATCCGGGTCCTCCGGTTTCCTCCCACAGTCCAAAGACATGCAGGTTAGGTTCATTGTTGACTCTAAATTGCCCGTAGGTGTGAATGTGAGTGTGAATGGTTGTCTGTCTCTATGTGTCAGCCCTGTGATAGTCTGGAGACCTGTCCAGGGTGTTCCCCGCCTTTTCCTACGTCAGCTGGGGAAGACTGCTAAAAGTGGATAGGCAGGAGGGGGAGGTGGTCGGGTCCAACAAACACAGGACTTTCAACCAGGAGACCGCTGTTTGAGTCCCAAAGTGTCGTTGAGTTATTTGGAAATTATGTTAATGATATTTATGACGTGTTTTCCATACTAATACGTTGTTTAATGTTCAACCGCGAATGTTTCATGGTAATGACCTGCAGCTGCGTAGCTGTGGGTGGGCCTAGGTGGGCCTGGGTCCACCCACTTGGCACTCAGGCCCAGCCAATCAGAAGGCGTCCTTTTTTTGCTGGATCATCCAGTGAATAGCAGTCAGCGCTGTTTCAATTATCTGACTACGACCATAAAGTGGTAGTGCATTTCACAGCAGCCCCTCCTCTTTCACTTAACACATATCACTGTCACTTGTTAAATGGAAACACCTGTACATTGAGGAACAGAAGCCTGAGGAGCAGGAGGAAGAAGTTCAGCCATCATTCTCACCCGTATATTGAAATGTGTTTGCGTTTTGTGTGAGAGTGAGTGTCTTTGTCTGGTGAGGATCTTTGTTTCCCATCTAGGTGCTCTCTCTCTGATTGGCTGGAGGTGTGGGTTCGGTCTGGGGTGTGTCGGCCGCTGATTGGTCCAACAATCATCTCTGCAGTTTAAAAATGCTCAGGTAGTCTGACAGCAGCCTGACAGCAGCCTTGTTCTGTCCTCGGCCTCCAAACATTTGTGTCAAAGCTGTGATCTAGAGTTCAATTAGTAGCCTTAGTGGCCAAGTCGGCTTCAGAATTGTGTAACTTGTTTTAGGTTTTCTTTCTTTTTTAACTGCCCTTGTCACCCTACCCATAACAAGGCCTACTGGTGAAAGACTCTGTTCAACTGTCAGTTGGATAAAAACTGGCATCAGGGCATCACATCAGACTGAACTCTTTGTCCCTGCTCACCTTTTGAAAGGGACTATGAAGTCATTTCAGCGTTCAACACCAAGAAGCCCCGTCGTCTCCTGCTGGAATCATCAAAAGTAAGCTCATTTACAATTATGGGCTAATGGCCCATTTCATTATTATTGTTTATTGGGTATAGTTTATGTTCGGTGAACAAATTGGATTTTATGCTGATGATGCTGCCAGCTTTGTGTATGAATATTTGCCCGCTGTGCCAGGCTATGTTGAATTGTATTTTTTAACGTTAAGGCAGGTGATCTATCCATACGCTTGATTAAACTGTGTGTATGAATATGTGGCTGCCGTGCTATGCTATGCTATGCTATGCTATGCAATGCTGTTTATGTTTGTCTTGTTGGATCAGAATCAGCTTGATTGTCCGGGTATGAGTAGACCTACACACATAGAGGGTACCAGGAATTTGACTCTGGTTATTTTGCTCTCATTGTATGACGGAAATAGAAATGCAGCTAAAAACAAGGTCAAGAAATCTGAACAAGAGTGAAGAAAGAAGATAAATATACATGTCGGGTGCCTGTAAGATTACCTCTGATGATGATGTATTAGGCTTGTTGGATTAAACTGTGGTGCATGGTATATTTTGGTTGACATATGCCTTTCCCGCTCTGTGATTTCTGCCTACGCTACCGACGACCTGGCGTTAAATGACAAGCAAAAAGCCGTTTCACAACGTTAACCCCCGGTCTTTAAACATGTGAAAAGCCACGCAGAATATCTTTAAAATGTTTTGCTTTTTTACACGCCTTCCCATGAGATCAGGTTGGATCGGATCACCCAAGATGCATGATAATGCCAGATGTGAACCGGGCCTTATTGTTATAGTGTCTACAGTGTGTCTGTTTGACTGAGATCAGACATAGTTTTGTCTTATTTCACAGAAGGACCTGAGGGGAGCAGATAATGTGGAATCAAAAGATAGAAGCAATAAAAAAAGTGACAGTATGATTTGTGACTAAGAGGATAACTATGAGGATGTCGATGCCAGACACAGGATGAGATAAAGATACTGATCAGTTTATGATCCAAAAGATGCTCAGAAAAGGCAGAGAAAGCTCGACCAGAGTCCGGATTGACAAAACCGCAGGCGCCACGAAAGAATTTACAATAACTGGACAAGCCATACTTCATACAATGCTATCAGATAATTAAATCTCGAAACAATTGCGCTTCACATCTTCTTACATGTCGGATTCAACATGTGAAATCGAAACTGCCACTCCGACCCAGGGACGAGACACGGACGCTTTATCTCCTCACGTATCACAACAACAGAGGATTGTAAAGAACAAGAGAGGCACTTATTCCTCATTTCAAGCGCTTTGCTTAATAATAGCCTCCATATAACAAAGGAAGTGTGAAAACCGCACTTTATGGGTTGGAGCATGGTGTAAAGTTATATTTGCCGTTAAATTGAAATCCTGTTCCCTCGACATAATAGATAAGGCATCTGAAACCATAATAAGTCATTTTAACAGCTCATCAACTTTACAGTAGCCGTCGGCGTGCACGCTGCTCGACATTTTCGTCGCTTCAGGGTTAATGTTCGACCTGTCAAAGCTGCTGAAACATGAGTGACATCCCGTGACAGCCACTAAAGCACATCGGCTCCTCAGCATCTCTCTCCACGCAGGTTTATGAAGATGAGGGGGGAGAAACAGCATTGCATTTTTAAAAAAAAATGCTCCCTCTTTTCCCCTTGGTGGTTTTGCACAATAATTGTTTTTCCACACCCTTGGGCTAGTCATCAGTGTAGCTGCCACATCACCACATGATATTCATGATAATCCCATTAGTCTCTGTGCTGCAGTGTCTCACAGTCCAAAACTTTTCATGCAGAATGTGATACAGTGGATACAGTGGGTTTAAATGTGTTGATTGCCTCTTCGGTTTCTTGTCAGGGCTTGGTGATCTTTCTAGATTTACAGCTTTTTTTTTGTTTCTATATCTGATGACTTCAGGCAACGGCGGAGCGAGCTTGAATCCAAGTCGTGCACAGGCATGCTGATCCGAGCAATGCTCCCCCTCCTCCCTCTGTGGTGAAGACATGTTTTCAAAAACATATGTATGCAGGTCACATCCATCCAACATGGCTTTCACTGGCCAAACAGAGCTGCCCGCTGTGCCTCATATATATACAGTAAAGAGGCTGTTTCCCTGCTATACAGTTTATGGTAGAGGTGTTGCCTCCACGAATAAACAACTAATTGAGGTACTAGTGGAAGCACCGCTGTGGTTCAGTAATACTGAAGTGTCAGCACTGACCACTGCTGGAGGGAACATTTTATTTTGTAATACAAAACTCAGATGCGTTTTATTTTTTGCATAGCCTTTTGTTGACAAAATTGTCTTTACATTAAATGCATGTTTGCTTTCACTTAAAAATGACAAAATTACGTTAATCCTGACTTCTTCTTAATGTGAGTAAATGTCTCATCCTGCTAATTGAGAAAAACACAATATACAATATGTCCTATTTGCTAAGCTTCACTCATATTTTAAAGGGTACATATCATGAAAAACTCACTTTCTCTGTGCTTGTGCACATCCATGTGGGTATCTGGAGTTCCTACCAACCCACAAACTGTGAAATAAGACAACCCAGTCAGTTTTTTTATGGGCTGCTTCGATTAGAAAACATGTGATTCAACAAGCCATTCAGATTTGGCTCCCCTTCCTATGTCACATGCAGACTCATTAGAATATAAAGTGCTCCGGGGATGATATATTTTTGTAGGCCAACCAGGAAGTTAGCATCGCTCTGGGTTCCCTCGTCAAAAAGACAATGGGATTTTTTTTCATTGTTTTTGATTACTGTAGAAAATAAGCTCTGTGGCAAACCAACATTTCTGATACTTTCACGTTTTGTTGGTGTAGTGTAAATGCAATCGCCAGAAGTAAAAAGCTAATGTTAAGGCTTTAAACAACAACACTACGATCACATGAGCGCGAGTATACACAACAAGGCTGTAAAGGAGGATGGAGACAGTTAATTTTGGGGAAATGTTTATAAAAAGGTGCATAAGACATCTAAAATATTCCCTTTGTATGGAATGGTGCTGCCAAAAAAAACATGTTGAGTTTTGGGTTTGAATATTGCACTCAAACATCATATACTGTTGCTTCAATGATTTTTTTTCCAATCTTGACGGTACATTTGGTAGAAACAGAACCCTATGTTAAAGTTATTTGCAATAATGCTACTTTTATTTTTCATGATACTGTTTCATCCATTTCAAATTGACAAAGTATTTTTTAAAGAGGACATACTGTATCGTGCTCATTTTCGGGTTCATCTTTGTATTTTGGGTTTCTATTAGAACATGTTTACATGCTTTAATGTTGAAAAAAAAAAAATTATTATTCTATCCTGTCTGTCTGAATATACCTGTATTCACCCTCTGTCTGAAACGCTCCGTTTTAGTGCCTGTCTCTTTAAGACCCCCCTTGAAAAAGCCCAGTCTGCTCTGATTGGCTTGTGAAAAAAATATGGTGCACCTTTGCAAAGGTAGATCTCAAGCTGTGGGCATGTTACATAGGAAGGGGAGCCACATCTGAATGGCTTGTTAAATCGCATGTTTTCTGATCTAGACAGACCACAAAAAACTGACTGGGTTGTCTCATTTCACAGTTTGTGGGTTGGTAGGAACTCCAGATACCCAAATGGATGTGCTCAAGCACTGAAAAAGTAATGATATGTCCCGTTTAATACCACATCAGGATGGCAATGGTGGCCTGAGGATTTGAATTGTAGGCTTGCGAGCGGAAGCTTGCTTGACAAAACACATGATTGATATAAAATATATTGGCTTGCTGAGCAATAAATTGACCATTATGGAAATAAGCCATGTTAAATTTTAGCATATTCTCTTGTATAATGCTTCAATTTTAAATGTTAGATTTTATCACTAACATTTTCTTCTTCAGCAAAATCTTTTATTTCCTTTCATCAGCATGTCCCTTAAACCAAACCTGTTGCTATCCTCTTTTTCTTTTCTCCCTCTCCCCGATTGTCGTCGTCCTTTCTCGTCTTTCACATGCTGATAAATATCTCTCCCAGCATTCTTTCCTTTCATGACCTGTCACCGACACTCAAGCATGAAAGTGCGAGCTGTGAGAGAGTGGGCGCGTCAACTTTTTGTGTGTCCCACCCACAGAACGTACACACACAGATGAGTTTTCATCCTCTCTCTCTTGTCTTTCATTGCAACTCATAATCACTTGTTTAGAACACCACACATCCCATGCTGACATCTGTCACAGACAATCATTCATCTCTTTGATGTCTCGCAATACTAAGCAGTTCAGACATCCCATCAGATTCCTGTCAACTTTATTTTTACCTACAGTTTGTCATCGCAAGAATTAGAGCACATGCTCGGATATAGATGCTGAGGCTTTCCTACTTTCCCTTTTGGATTTCATTCAAGCTCATGTTTTCCCGGCAAATACCAAAAAGCAAGTCAACTGCTGAGGTAGTGTTCAAACATTAATAGGGGAACTTATGTCATGGACTCTAATACCCGTTTTTCACCAAAATGTTTTTTAAATGCGGAAAAGACGATGGAATCCTTTTCCCTATGTCAGACTGGCACATACGGGTACTTCGCAAAAAGTCAAGACCACGCCCCTTTTTGGGGGCAAGAAAACTGAAGATCTCATAGACTTCAATGCAATTTGATGTATGTTTGGATTGTAATTTTGACAAGTTTGTATACATTCATCTCTTGTTAGACAAATGTTTGTTTGATTGAATCCTGTTAGGCTAGGTATTGTCTGTAAATAACTAACGTGTTAATAGCCAACTGTTTGATCTACAGGCTGAGATTTAGTTGGAGACAACAGTCTGATGCTGCTATAACGTTAATGTTAGCCATGCTAGTCACTGTCACAAGCATCATTTAGCCATTTAGCACACCGACGGTGAATATTCACGTATCGTATGTGCCTCAAATCTCAGTGTGAAAGCCTCGGTTAACCTGCTACACAACAGCTTTTCATCATTTTCTCTCCTGTGACGGCAAGTTTCTTTCCCCCCAAAAGGGAGCGCAGCCTCGGAGATGACGCCATGCTGGTCTGGTCTATAGCTTGGAGCCATAAAAACCCTCTATTAGATCTTTTTTAGGACATGGCAGGGGAACAAATCAGAGATCAGTGTTTTGGGATTGATTGTTGGTGCAACCAACTACACAACAACTCTTGAGCATAGCGTTGTTACTATTATCGGTTTGTTTAAAGTAGAAGTTTGGAGACATGTTTCAACTTCTTCTGTCTTAGAGGAACACGGGATTGGTTTCCCCCAAAAGAGGGCGTGGTCACGTGAACCTACTCTGGATGACGTATTGCCAGTTTGATGTATTACCGGTAGACGAGTAGACTTTCTGTTTTTTTTTCTGGTGTGTGTGTTTCTGGACATTTAACGTCAAGATTGCGCCAGAAAACAGGGATTGTAAACAGTGAAAATGTTATGGTGGTTACTTATTTTTTTATATCTGTTACTTATTCACACTTGATTGAAGTGTATTTTACAAGGATCAGCGAGATACATTTACTGTTTCTGTCAATGGAGTCTGGTGGCTTTGAGCGCATATAACATCTATTTCTTTTCACATCTAATTAAGAATGAATTAAGGATTTGTCCAGGGAATGAATGCCGATTTTAACTTTTCCCCACTAAAGACAAAAGCCAGATGGTAGTGGGCGTTAGTGGGTTTTTGTCCAGTGGGAATTGGGCTTAAGATGAGCAGAGACTAAATTCTCCATTAAGAGCACTGATGGAATGCCCCGGTGGCTCAGTGTCTGGCCTTTAATTGTAACGTCTCAAGTACAAATGCATCGTCAGATATTTGTTGTTCTAATTCCCATTTTCCTTTATATCTCTATGCACTGAGAACTGTCTAGTAAAGCAGACATGAAAATGGTCTTTGAAAGGGCTCTGCTCCAGAGGTCATGGAGATATGATGCTTCCTTCGGAAGAACGCAAGACAATTTTTAGATGAAACAACGATGGTGATGGTGGTTGTTCAGTCTGTCCATCACAGACTTTATTCATGAGTGAAAATCTCAACAACTACAGGCCAGATTGCTCTGAAATCTGATATGGGTTTTTAATGGTCCCCAGAGGACAATTCTTGATGATGTTGGTGACCCCCCCTGACCTTTGCTACAGCATCAATATCAAGCTAAATTTTCAAAGTCTAATAGATAGATCGAAATGACATTACTGAGCACATTCATGCTCCCCAGAGAATGAGCCAGAAGGGTTTACCTCAGTGGGATAAACCCTTTGACTTCAATGACCCCATGTCATTTCCAGCATCAACTTGAGGACAAATGCTCATAAAAGCTCCAAGAAAATGAAAATCATCAGGATGTTCATTCTTTCCACTTATCCTAATACCTAAACAACAAACAAAATAGGATGTTTCTGTACTGTTGTGGTATTTATACGCCGTCCCGGCAGACCGGGTTGGCTGTTTCAGTCTAAAACAGCCACCCACAACACACACACATACATAAAAGTGCATACACTCTACACTCCACACTGGATTCATATGTTGTCTGAAATTTGGAAGGGACAGCTCTGACTTTGGCAACGACATCAAGCCAGATTGGTTTACTTGGATATTTTCCACTTCCTGTTATACCATTTTTTAAAATAAAGTGTTCTGTGCTTATTATAGCTGAGGATAAAGGATCTCAGCCAGGATAAAGGATGTCAATATGCTCAATATTTGTTGAACTTTTAAGTACATGACAGCAGCCAAAGAGAGGAATTATATAACAAGATGACTGGGAAGCAGAAAGTGAATCAAATATGCACCCTCGTATTGATATTTATCACTTGTCTCTTTTTAGAAATAAAACAACAATCCATGATTACACATTAATTCATGTATATAACACATTGCTTGTATGGTATCATCATTGTACAGCAAACTATTGCATATTTCACATTTAAGAATAAGCAGAAAGACATGTAATGTTATCTGAAATGCAAGAGCAAGACTGAACCTGGTAAAGAGGGCAATTACCCCGGACCCCCCCCAGGGCTCCAAGGCTCCAGGTGTGGCAAATAGTTTGTGGTCATTAAATAATTAAAATTTGTATTATTAACATTTGTGTTAATACTGTATGCACCACTAAAGCAAATTATAAACTGAAATGATAGGGGCCTTTATGTGGCACCTGCATCTTTATCAGGTTAAACATTAGTTGTTTTTATAGCACATATCATGCTTACATAGTTTATTTGTGTGTTATCAAACTACTACTGGCGGGATGGAGGGTCAGCAGGGGGTAACATGGCCCTAGGGCTCACTAATGGGTTAAAACGGCCCTACCGAAATGTCATATTTGAAAATAATCAGTCTACTATTACCATTCATAGCCACTACCGCACGATTATTAGTAGATATAAGACAGTACAAAGATAATTATAAATCACTGGCAATAACCGCATTTCTTTTATTGCTGCCTGCTGGAACAAATCATAATTTTACTCACAGTTGGATCGTTTTGCCGACGTGTTCAGGATTAATAATTGCACCAGAATATGTAAAAATCATATTATTCACCGGGGAATTCCCCGTTCTTCATACACTTTATGAATGCATTACTTATACTTATCATTAATCCCCATTTTGTTAGAAATGATGGAATCTGGTATGTAGTTATTAAAGCTCTCACACTGTGTTCCTGTTGCTGCGAGGCGTTCAGAATGTGTCTGAGAATAAGCATTCAGCCGCTCCTCCCAAAAGCACTTCCTTTGTTTGTTTGGGCTGCTGCCGGTCCATCTATGGTCTATATAGACGCCAGGCTGCCTGGAGGACGAGAGCTGTTTATGGAACATAGCAGGTAGTGGGGGGGGGGGCTCAGTATACTCGCAGGACTTCCCTCCCCAGTTCTCCCAGCAGGTAGAAATGGACACACTCACAGCTCTGTCCACCTGCGGCTCAAATCCATCCCCACTTACTTGTACTCCCTGTGAGGAGGTTTCTGCATCTACTTGAGTGAGTGTGTGTTTTAACTCAGTAGTGCATCACACAACCTGTCATCATGAGCAGACTGCTGTGTCCCGTCAGCCAGATATTCTCACTCCCAACTAGGGATGGCTGAAACTTTAATACTTCGATATGATACCGATACTTTTTGTTACAATTTTAACGATACCGATACTGATCATTTCTTAAATGGGTATGTGATTTTTCAAAATAATGGTGATTTTTAGAAAAAAAATACACTCAAAGGCAAGTCACATGACACATACCAGCCATTAATAACACATGTATTACAAAAGCAAATATAAGTACAGTTAAAAGAAAATGCAACCAAGTGTAAAATAAAAATAATAATAAAAAAATAGTCCAGTATTTAACGGAAATACTATGATTATATAATAAGCCTCCTTATAACTTTCAGGGTTTTTTAATGTTTGAAGAAGGACTCATGTCTGTGTGTGGCACTTGTCACAAATAGTGCATCTTGCTGTATTTTTATCTGCAGGTGAGAAGTAGAAGCTTAATATGTCAGGGCTGTTTTGGCAGAAACATTATAGAAAAGGAGTGAAAACGTTTGGAAGTGATGCAGCCACCCAAGTTTGTGTTTATATCATTTTATTATCAATATTGTTTTTAATGTAATCAATACCAAATAGAGTAGCTTGTGAGTATCGAAGTATCGATACCATGGTATCGATCCGTCCATCCCTACTCCCAACTCGTCAAATACCACAGCTTGGTTAAAGGTTCAAGGTTCTTTATTTGTCATATGTCAATTTCAGCAAAGCAGTGGCAATGAAAATCTTTTGTCTCAGGTTTCTTCAAGAATGCTCATGAAATGTGTATATATATACGGTATATATTTGGAGGAAGACATTTTTTGGGGTAGAAATGTTTTGCGGTAAAACAGTTTTAAACCGAACCGCAATGAAACTGTTATTTTTAAAAAGCTATTCGACGAAATTTATCGTCTGAAACAGAATATTTAGTTAGATAAAAACATGTTGTTTCTTTCTCTTTTTTTCCAATAAATTTTGACCTTTGGACTTAGGACTGAGGCTCGCTCTGTGTGTATGTTTGAGAGAGAGGAGGGAAGAGAAGGTAGAAGGTAGACTAATGCTTTTGTAAATTGAATAATAATTTGAATGTCAACGTTATGAAGCTTCGAACTACTCGGTGCAGCCCTACTTACATACTTTTGAATTTTGATTACTGGCAGATTATACCGTTATCTTGTTCGTCTCCAAAGCATTGTCTGTTTTGCTTTATGTCCCTGTCAAATATCTGTCCATTCTGTAAACCTATAGACTACCTGTCTGAACGAATACCATTGCTACCATGGATGTATAAAGATATGGTTTGTTTACTGTTCCGCCGTGAAAAAAGATTCCGACGTCAAAACATTAATGGCGCATCCCATTTTCCCTCGGTCACGTGCGCCCCGTCATGCCTCTGCCACACTTTGAGAACCACTGCCCTAACCCTAACTAAGTGGTTTTGTTGCCTAAACCTAAGCTTCCTGTGATGGCGGAAGACACTACGCATGTAACGAGTGACACGCCATCGCTGACACGTCCAAAACTGACTCCAGAGGGGTACCTCTAGAGAGTCATAGTTTGAAGCGTGGAGCCACTGACCAAGTGTCGGTATTTGACGAGTTGGGAGTGAGAATGTGTTGGCCCTGTTTACGTCATTTAGCTGAGTAACATGAAATACATGACGTCAGCTTTCCTAAGGTGTTAAAGTCTCACTTGATTTTACTCCAGTCTAGACATTCTAACTTCACAGTGGATGATACATTTCTGATGTGTCAGTGAAATCCCTTCTTCACTCACTGTGCTCTGACTCAAATCCATCTGTGGCTGCCTGGTAAGTAATGTGCATGGCTGATTGCAACAGGAAAGGAAAGGTGTGGTTGTTGTTTGTCTGTATGTGACTCACTGGCTGTGTTGCTGTGATGCTAGTACAGTAGATCCTGAACAGCTGTGATGAGGCACGCTTTACGGATAGACAACAACAGATCTCTGCAAACAAGTATTTACGTGTTTGCAGAGATATTAACAACTTTTTTTTTCACTGCCTCAAGGTGGCTATAACAGGAAACTGTAATTAAAGTCAGTCTCACATGAAAACTTCTTGTTCTTTTTAAACTTTACCTTTTGAAATGTTTAACAATATATACCATTTTATTGCAAAATGGCTTTGGCAGCAGCTGGAATTATGAAGAGACAAACATTTCCAGAGTTATTTCAGCATAAATGCTTCCCGCGCTTTCCCAGGAGAAGGTCCAGGTGAAAAGAGGATAACTTCTAACATTACAATGGAATAAAAAAAAAAATAATAATTATAAATAAAAACTAATATCAAACCAAAATACTTTCTTTCAGAAAAAAAAAAAAAAAAAAATTACCATGTATGAACCCACATACCTGTAATTATGAAGAGACAGACATTTACAGGCTTGCTCCTGCATAAATGCTCCCCACGCCCATGTTACATCATGAGCAAAGTCACCACATGCTCCACATTACTAAACAAACCGCAGGCTAGCATCACGCTACATGGCAGCTCTGCTGCATTAAGCAACTTTATATACAGTAAATACAAACACCGATCAGCCATAACATTATGACCACCTGCCTAATATGGAGTAGGTCCCCCTTTTGCCGCCAAAACAGCCCTGACCTGTCGAGGCATGGGCTCCACTAGACCTCTGAAGGTCTGCTGTGGTATCTGGCACCAAGCTGTCAGTAGCAGATCCTTTAAGTCCTGTATAAGTTGCGAGGTGGGGCCTCCGTGGATCGGACTTGTTTGTCCAGCACATCCCACAGATGCTCGATCGGATCGAGATCTGGAGAATTTGGAGGCCGAGTCAACACCTCCAACTCGTTGCCATCCACATGATGTAAAAGAAAACGTGATTCATCAAACCGGGCCACCTTCTTCCATTGCTCCGTGGTCCAGTTCTGATGCTCACAACGTGCCCATTGTAGGTGCCACTTTTGGCGGTGGACACGGGTCAGCACGGGCACCCTGAGTGGTCTGCGGCTACGCAGCCCCATACGCAACAAACTGCTCCTCACTGTGTGTTCTGACACCTTTCTATCGGAACCAGCAGTAACTTTTTCAGCAATTTGAGCTCCAGTAGCTCTTCTATTGGATCAGACAACACGGGCCAGCCTTCGCTCCCCATGAGCATCAATGAGCCTTGGGTCCGGCACCGTAAAATGTAGTGTGGAGTTACATTAGACATGACAGATATAAGCTGATACTAGTGCATTATTTTCTGTTATGGGTGAATACTTGATATTTATGCCAGTACTAGACCACCAAATACTAGTTTTGATAGAGCCTGATATGTGATAGCAAAACTTACAATGCTGTGATGTGAACACAGCAGTAGCTATCATTAGCTAACGCCGGTCACTCACCAAGACAGCTGCCGAGCTGTTCACTGGTTCTCCTCACACCACAACTCCATTTCTCGACGATGGGCATTATTTCTTCTAATCCGTTCTGTTCCTGGTCTCCTAGACACCTAGCAGGCTCATGATTATACGGCTGTGGTCCAGCACATTTACAACCTCTTCAGTGTCAAAACTAGCACTGGGATCCATTATTTCTTACTGGTAAACTTGACCTAGCTTGGCCGCGCTCCTTCGTGTGATGTCACGTTCGATTTGCCTTTCTTGAAATTAAAATAAAAATATCACACAAAACGACTCCAGAGGCCTGTAGTACGAAGTGAGTTCAACACACCCGGGGTATGGTCTCGTTATCTGGCTTCACTAACCCTAACAAACAAGATCCCGCTAAGCGGTCCTACGAAGCTGGTTATCAACTCGTTAAATCAACCCAGGGTTTCTCAATCTGGCTGTGAGCGCGTTCACATGAAAGGGGAGGTGTTTGCAGCATCTGACCAATCACAGACATGAACAAGACAACCGTCAGCAGAGCGGCACATTTTACAAAGGAAGAGCAAACTATATTAGACAAATACGAAGAAGTAAAACACTTAATCCAGGCTATAAGTAACACAGTTGAAGCTGCCAACTACAGGAAGAACAGCTGGCAAAAGAAAAAACTCCCAATGTGTGAATGTGTAAATTAACAGATTTAATTAATTTAACGGAACACTCAAATGTCAAGATGGTGCAGTGATGTATAAATAGCTTACAGAAGTGTATTTGATGAATGGATTACACTTCATTACGGCCTTTAGCAACGATTTGGCGTGTATGACTATTTCAGCCTTCTCTCAGCTGCGTCCCCGTGTCCGGTGGTATGAAACGGATTCAAAGCGGTAAACACCCGAAGCATACAGCCGGCTGTCCTTCCTGCATTTGTCAGTTTAAACTGTGTTGTTTTTAGTCTGGATTATGACTGTAACTTCTTCATATGTGTGTAATATTATCATACAATCACCGCACCGAGCTCTGATTGTTCAGTAGGCGGTGCTTTTATACGAGCTGATCTCTTATCTGGAACATAACCTGCTTCGGAGCAGGTTAGCTGTTCAGCATCAGTTACCATGGCGATCTACCCGGGTAAGAAGTGAACCACCTTCGTAGGAATGAAAACCCTGAAGTTACCTCGCTAACCCCAAATCCTGCTCCGTAGTACAGGCCCCAGATGTCACTATAGTGTATATAGATGTTTTTCCCCCCTGAAAATGTAGTTTCTACATCATTTTCCTATGCATTGATTCACTGGGGTCTCCAACCTGCAAGTTGCTCTTTAAATAAAAATCAATTGTGCTTTTGCAGAATAACTTTATAACTGAGAACATGTAAAGGTTTTGAAAGAATAAACAACGAGGCAGATGTAGATTAAATCCTAGTGTCTGCTAGGCTGTTCCTGAATGACCATGTGATCACTTGAGTGTTGGTTTTGATGTAAGTAGGAGCAAGTCAGTTTTACGTTGGCTCTGTGGAGGATTCTGAAGTGGATGTTAAGTGATACAGGCCATGTACGGTGGTCATAGGCATATTTTTTCACTTGGATGTTCTCCTTGCAGTCAGTCTTCATGCTAACCTAAACACATTCTGGATGTCTCCTCACTGACTGCACAGAGATCAGGCAGACTGATTTCATCCCTCTTATTTGACACCAAACAAGCATATCTCACTCAATGTCACTTTGATCGTGCCATTTTACACTACGCTGGGGTTCAAACCAAATGTTTTATCAGAGCAGAGTAATGATCACTCCTTATTGAAAGTACAGAATGAGCAGGTTCATACTGTCATTAAGTTTGTTGATGAACAACGCTTAAAAAACACACCTCCACATTATTTTGAGAGGGAAAAGTCTGTTTGGATCTTTTATGCGTGTCTTTTGTCAGTGGACCACACAGATGTCCAGTATACAGAACTTGGCTCTACAGGTGGGGCAGGGGACTCTGCTGGACAACCAGGTTTCGGGTCTTTGCTGGTCTTGGCGGCTGGCGAACCATCGACCCAGACAGGACAGACACCACATGGGTCTGCAGAAACACTGCTGGCACTCTGGCTCGTTGTCAGCTCCTAGAAACACACAGCAGCAGTCACGGGGTCAGAATCACACAGAGATAGACATAACAGCTAGACAAATAAAAGGTAAGGAATAGATGGGACCAGGGTCTGAAATGAACTTTTCTCACTTCCTGCCACTGTGGCAGGCAAGTATTCTTTTTTGTCTGCCATTTTTGAAATCCATGCGCTACATGAAGGAATAACATTTTAGATCTGATGTCATTCAATGTTCGATATATTTTACACAAAAAAACATTATATGCATGGTAAATTACAGTGTTGGAATTACACCGTAGAGGGAGGGTAGTGTACATAGTACTGTACTGTACTTTGTTATTGTCATCTATAGTGGTTATTTGCATAAAAACACACAATTCAAATGATTATGATTATTTGTACAATTGCTTTGATTAAAAAAGATCTTGGTAAGTTGTTATGATGTTAAACAGGTCATAATTCTCTCTCCAATATCTATTTTATATCGATGTGAAAACACCTCCTTCAACAACTGGATTTATTCAAGTTTCTCGCCAAAAACTCAATTTTACGAGATTACATTTGAACACATCACGATAACGTTGTAATTTACCTTCGCCCCATAGTCCCTTTCCCTGAGCAGATTTTGAACGCCTCATAATAATAACTCAATGGCACCTCCGTTAACGTTAGTAGCTCCGCTATTTAACCAAGCAGGACTGTGTTGCCCACCGGCTGCTAACAGCTAACGTTACTAACTCTCCTCCTGCTGATTTCAACACTGATTTGTTGTTAACAGTGTCGCATTATCAGGGAGAAATAGGGTGCACCCCCTCAGGTTTAGAAGCGCCATGCTTTTGAGCGCTTTATTTTCTCTCCGCCGTGTCTCCGGTCAAACAAACTGAAACATGATACAGCCGTGCGTATGCGTCATTGTGCATGCGTAACTGGTAAACTGGAAAACATTGAAGGGGAATTGATAGTCACAGAGGCATGAGATGCCAAGAAAGCAGACAACTACGGTTCTCTATTCCCATCACTAGTGTTTTCCCTGCCTGCCAAAGTGGCGGGTGTCCTGATGATTTCACCCGCCAATGCCAACAATTTACCCGCATTTGGCGTGTGCTAATTTCAGACCCTAGATAGGACTACATTAACTAACACACACACACATGCACACGCTTACCTTCTGCGTGGCAGAGTCTGACCAGCTTGGTGTTTGCTGGAACCTGCATACAGCCTATACAGGGTTCCACCTCCTGTGTGTAGAGAGAGAGAATATTCTTCTGAATCATTTTTGCATTTTTATTGTGATCATATGGACATGGATTTTAGAACAGCAGTTGCATAAACACACACAAACAGTATAGTGTACCTGTCCACTGGGGAGTGTGTATGCTTGATTGAGGTCCACCTGAGCTCTAAATGTATCCAGGAAGAGTTCACTGATGGTTTGGTGGATCACTACATTGGCAGAGTTTCGGATGGGAACGTGGAGCTTCTCCCTGAGCTCTGCGTACTCCGTAGAGTTGAGCCTGGAAACAGTGGAAAGGTGACATGGCTTTTTCGGACACGGCATGTGCCGTTTTGTCCCGACAGCTCAAGACCACACTGACACACACACATTCGTACCCGATATTAAATGCTCTGACGGCAGGGTTGACGCTGTCCACTCTCAGGGTCAAGATCTGCGAGGGGGAGGCCGAGTCTGGACTCAGCTGGTGCTGTCTGGACTCTGTCACCGTCACGTCACATTCACTCTGTAAGGCCATGTAGACGTGATAGGTGGTCACCTAGATAGAGAAGGACGAAGACGGTCAGGCATGTGGATGAATGTTGTTGTTGCCGATTTGAAATACCTAAATACCTATATATAAAGATTGGCTTCCTTGATACAATCTGGCAATCTACACATATGGTGATGATGACACCTAGCTTTCACAATAAGAACTGCATTTTAATATAACCAGCAGCCCAAATACAGGTCTAATTTTAGAATAACTCACGGACCATATAAATCAAGGTGTCAGCCAGCACATGGCCCACGGGCCGTAGTTTGGAGACCTCAAATTTGCACCAAAACAACAATGTGAACACAGATGAAAGCTTTTTTTTTGTACTCACCTTTAACACCCAGCTGTCAGTAACAATAACTCTGGCTCCCGGCGCCCCTGTGGCAAACTTATCTATGCGTCTGAACTCATCGTTGATGCTGGTTGCCACGGAGCCCCAGCCGGAGTGAGGAGGCCGTACGTGGGCCTTCAGGGCCCGGCTGATCGGATGCTTGTGCCAGTGATGATGGGACCAGTAGATGACGAACGTCCAGCTGGTCAACTGGAGGCAGAGAGAGAGGAGGAGAAACGCTCTCCAGCCGTCGCTCACCTGGTGAAACACAACGTGACAACACAGCTGAGATCGACAAAGATAGTAGATTTAATTACTGAGGCAGAAATAGAAAAAAAAAAATCTTTCAAAGCATTTGTATCACAAAATCCCTGAACTTTTTGTTTGGATTGGAATGAGATAGAACTTTGACAAATCAAAGTATTAGCAGAAAGGAATTTCCCTTACACGGCAGCTGGATTCCTGCGATATCACGAGATCACACAGGATTTACAGAATCACGTGAAAATCAATCTTGTCAGGCTTCAAGTAATGCGTTTGTGTCCGGCAAGCCGGAGCACGGACCGATTAGTGTCCCAAGAGGAGCTACTGGCAGCTACAGGCGTGGCTTAGTAGTGTGTTACCACACTGTAAGACGACACGGAGAGGTCACTGTACGTTCTAAACAACAATGGCGGCTTCTTTTTATTAATCTTTATCTTTTATTTGGATCTCCAGTAGCTGTGGCTGAAGCCCAGCTTTCCTTCCTGGAGTCCACTCAAAGCACTGTGAACTCTTAGGGCTACATTTCAGTACATAATCACATTACAATCTTTACCAACAATGACCACAACAACAAAAGCGACAGCAACAAGACACAACCCGACACACAACACAGGACCTATAGGTTCCTAAATTAATACTATTCTAGTAAAACTTGAACTATACTAGTTCAAGTTAATACTATTCACGGAGTATAGAGGTAAATATGATTCATTAGTGGTTGGACCATAGCATGTCAGAATACAAAAACAGAGCAAGCAACAACTTCTTTTACCATAAATATTAACAGGACTTTGTATTTATCCAACATTAAACCTTTTATGATTAGATGTGAGCTAATTATCAGCAGACACAGAGAGCTGTTCAGCTAGGAGAGGTTTTTTCAATAATAATAATTTAAACCCAGGCAGAGTGTTCCATGTCACCATGGCTCTGTACACTACAGTACTTTTCAGCATGTTTGTTTTCACCTTAGGAAGTGTGAATCTGCCTTCAGTGGCATGCCTGGTACTATAATCATGTTCATCAGAACTGAAGCATAATTGTTTATATAATACCCCTGGCAATTTAGTTACCGATATATTTCTAATGAGATTAAGCAACGAGGCGATAAATCTGTCTTTTACTTTTGACCATGATAGACTGTTATGCATTTCATTGACATTAGTTCTGTATGAACAACGAAGTAAACAACGCGCTGCCTTATTCTGGGCAATCTGCAACTTCTTTATGTGTGGCACGGCAGCACTAGACCAAACCTCTGAGCAATAGTCCAGATGAGATAAAACAAATGAAACATTTAAACATTTAAACATCTCCTTATAACGGAAAGACCCCTGCCCATAAAGGAAGAGGTTAGCGTAGCTGCTGCAATAGCATCAGTTCTATCAGAACTGGAGAGGATTTCTTCATTGAAAGAAGAGCACAGTACGGTACTGAAGGCTTTTCTTGATGGAAAAGATGTTTTCCCTCCTCTCTACCGACCGGCTTTGTCAAGAGTTTGATTGACAGGTGGTTCATCCAATCACGTACCAAGTACTTTTTTTTAAGTGCCTGCCCTTTCCCAACAATGACGCTTCTCAGATGGTTCTGTGCAACAAACGATATCAATAAACGATATCAATAAACGATATCAATAAATAAAACATATTTCTTCAGGATTATTCAAATAGAGTATTGCTGGTATTTACTGAGCAGAAGACACTGAGGCGTTACACTCAATGCATTACTGAGCTTTTTTTTTATTTCAGTCACAACTGAACACAAAATCTGGTGAAAACATGTTAAGTTAAACTTGGTTATTTCAACAGGGGTTACAATTTTAGTCCTCCAAAAACATTTTGTGAGGACTGCAATTCGATCAGAGTCACACATCTCCTCTGCTCCTCTGTTCCAGAAACTCCACATTCTTACTATTTATCACATCAATATTTCTCAAATATGTGTTTTTATTTATAAGATACTTTCTGGTGAAGGGAATATTCATGAGCAGTTCAAGACCTATTTTAAAACAAATTCTCAGGTCCATTCTTACTGAACCCGTCAATCTCTAGATCTTCATCCTCCTAAATTCCTCACTAGTAGAGGTCAGTTTTCCATAAGATTTAGGGGAACCAAATTATGGAGTAGCCTTTCACATCTATAAATAAACTGTTCATCTATCAAATGTTTCCAAAGTTGCTTAAAGGGTCATTTAATTGCTGTTTTGTAATTGCTGTCCATGTATCCGTTTTTATCTTTTTTATTTTTTTCCACTCAGTGTTATGTTTGGTTACGAATCTGGTTATCTGTTTATATTATGTTTATTTTTTGTTTATAGATTATATTGTATATTGTATATTGGTAGAATTTCAATATTTTTATTCTTATTTTACTCTAACGTTTTTATCTATTCTATTGTTATTTTTACTGCTTATTTGCACCAACAAAACCAAAGCAAATTCCTAGTGTAGACCTCATACACCTGGCACTAAACAAGATTCTGATTCTGAAGTCTTTGTAGATATTTGAATCAATATCCCCCTCACAAACCCTTTTTTGATATATTTATTGTTATTATTGTTATTATATATATCTTGTTCCAATTGTTTGTTATCACCATTATGTAGTCATATTATTTCTTTATATTAATCTTGTCTCTAGGAGGCTTCAGATAAGCCCAGTGGGCTTTTTGCCTCTTCCTATCTATTATTTATTTATTTATTGTGTAGTCTTAAATTGTGCAAAAATAAATAAACAAATAAACCACTGGTAATGCATGTGTATATACTGACACCAAGCGTGTTCACAAATCTGTAGACAGACAGACAGACAGACAGATAGAGAGGGACAGATAGGCTGACCTGGTGAATGTATCCCAGGTTTTTTTCTGGAGCAGCGAT
This sequence comes from Adelosebastes latens, assembly GCA_916700685.1. Lineage (NCBI taxonomy): Eukaryota > Metazoa > Chordata > Actinopteri > Perciformes > Sebastidae > Adelosebastes > Adelosebastes latens. The sequence goes on from CAKAKR010068818.1 coordinate 37,403, forward strand.
ACACATCCCCATGTAGTAACCTGGAGAGATCACATAAACAAAACGCACATGATATGAACAACTGCTCCAAATAAACCCCATCAGAAACAGACACATCCACAACACCTACAGTGTTGACAGAGCATTCTCCATACCTCTGGAACTCACTCCCCAAACACATCACAGACTGCACCAACCTGTCCACATTCAAATCACTCATCAAAACTCACCTTTTTAGAACTGCTTTTAATGTGTGATTAATATTGTGTGTTTTATATATTTTTTATGATGACCTTGTTTTATGATCTTTTTATCTATGTAAAGTGTCTTTGAGTTTTTAGAAAAGCGCTATGTAAATAAAATGTATTATTATTATTATTATTATTATTACAGTACCTACACCGTCCTACACCATACACACAAACATGAAAGCAAAACTGTGCGAGGACATTCACTGGTTGTTGTTGTTGTTGTTGTTGTTGTTTGTTGTTGTTGTGTTGTCTGTAGTGCAGCACATTGGAGGGTGAAGAGTGTAGGAAGTGTAGTCCTGTGAATGTCCCTCACCTTCCATAACTAGTTAGACCATAGTGGCATTTAAAGTCCATCTTGACATGAAGGTGTCAAGTGTGTTAAACAAAGTGTGTTAATAACTGTTGTCAAAATGTAAAATGGGATTTAACTAAAACTAAACCTTCCAACAAATGACTTTATTATTATGATCCAACATAACGTTAGTAAAGTTATCTGCTGCTGGTGGTGAACCGTGTGTGCTAGATAACTAACTTCTTCAGTATTTGTCTCAGTAATGTCCTAGTTCTCTGTCCCTGTCCTAGTGTCAGGTTAGGTGTTACCTAGAGGCAGAGCGGAGTGCAGCAGCAGGGTGATGCTGGTCCTCCTGACGTGGTACTGGATGAAGCCCACCTCCTCGCTGCCCAGCCAGGAGGAGAACAGGTTCTGGACGGTTAGACCGGCAGACCGGAACTCGTTGGGTGTGAAGACGAAGCAGAGAGAGAAGACGATGTAGGCCAGAGTGAAGGACAACTCAGGATTCTCCATAGTTGATCTAGTTTACTGCTGCTGCCTGCTACCCAGGAGGACCGTCTAATGTCTCAGCTGCTCTACTTCCTCATACAGATCTTCTTCTACACGTCTACACGTCTACACGTCCCAAGCTGCTTCTTCTTCTTCTTCTTTGAGGTTTATTGGCGGTTGGCGAACACTGTTTTGGTGCGTCACCGCCACCAGCTGGAGGAGGGAGGATCATATTCACTACATTCAAAAAACAACAACAAAGGAAAAAAAATCTCCTATTTTTCCAATCATATTAATTTGTCTAAGATACTGAAATAATGTTCTATAAGACTCATTTAGTGAGTTATTTTGTAGAATATCTATTAAATCAAAGTGTACTTTAATCTCTTTGAGGCCTTGACTCAAATGCCTTCTTTCTTCCTCATATCAATTCAATTCAATTCAATATGCTTTATTGGCATGACTGTTAGGTGAACAATATTGCCAAAGCGTCAATTAAATAATAGTAATAATAATAAAAAAGAACAAAATAAAAACAAAAACATATATATACAGATATATACAATTCATTAAGCGAATTACAATATATAGATATTTAAAAAGAACATGGAAATGGTAGAAAACAATAGAGAAATCATTTATGTTTGTTGTGTCAATAAAACAAACAAACAAACAAATAAAAAACAATTAACAACAATATATTGCAATATCAAATATCAAATGTATATATATATGTATAAAAAAAATAAAAATAAAACATGAAGTAGAGGAGTAAATAAAAGACAGAGTGTGAGTTACATATATTATGTGTTGTTGTGGTTGTCTCCTAGGCTGTGACATGCACTGACATATCCTGCAGCTTCTATGGCGATGACACTATTTTCTCCAAGAAGATGTTGCATTTTAGTTTGGTCAGAGAGGGAATCGAAATCTGGAAGTTTACATTTAATTTTTGTAAAGAACTTTTTCCTAATTTCGTCATATGTGCTACATTGTAGCAGGACATGTTGCTTTGTCTCCACCTGTCTCTGTGGACAGAACTGACACAGCCTGTCTTCTATAGGCAGCCAGGTCTGCCTGTGTTGACCAGTCTCTATGGCCAGGCTGTGATCACTGAGTCTGTACATAGTCAATGTCTTTCTCTGTTTCCTGTCAGTCACGGTGGTCAGATAGTCTGCCAATGTGTATTGTCTGTTTAGAGCCAAATAGCATTGAAGTTTGTGTTGAGTTTTTGTGGTAGATGTCCAATAGTTGATGTCATTTTCTTTTTCTTTAGCTATAATTTGGTTGGTCCAGATAGTGTGTGGGCTGTCCTCTCACAATGCAATATGACATGCTCCACTGTTTCCTCTTGTCCACAGTAATTACATCTACCTGTGTCATGTTTACCTATTTTAAATAGTGTTCTGTTTAGTACAGTGTGTCCAAATCTAAGTCTTGATATGATTGTCTCATCTCTCCTGTTCCTTCCTACACACCTCATGTCTCCCACTTTCCCTTGAACTCTGTAGAACCATCTTCCTTTCCTCTCTTCCTCCCATTGCTTCTGCCACCTTTCCCTCAGTCTCTGTTTAATAATGCTCGTCATTTCTGTTTTGCTAAAACTAACTGTCAAATCAATGTCGTTATTTTTTGTAGCCTCCTTTGCAATCTTATCTACCATTTAATTTCCTTTGACAGCCTATGTGTGCTGGTATCCATACAAATATGACTGTAAGCCCCATCATTTGAATTCTGTATAATGTTTGTTTTATTTCAATCAAAATGTCTGGTCTGCTGTCTGAATGACTGAACTGTAAACTAACTACTGATGAACTTGAGTCTGAGCAAATGATTGCTCTCAATGGCCTCCTCTATCCACTGCACTGCTCAAAGTTTTGCAAGCATTTATACATTTCTTCTTCTACACGTCCCCTTCTGCTTCTTCTTCTTCTTCTTCTTTGGGGTTTTACGGCAGCTGGCATCCTTTGTGTTGCATTGCTGCCTCCTTCTGGTTTTACCTATCCATTACCCCTATTCTACTACAGTCTCTTAATTGATCCAGTGTTGATCAGAAACCTAAAAATCACCTTTCTCCCCTCCACCGTGTCCCCGCATCCAAGCAAATCCTCCACCCTATTCTCCACTGGTGCCACCCTCTGCAAACCTGCTATCATACTCCGTCTATTCAACTCATATTTTGTGCATGAAGTAAGTACGTGTTCAACTATCTCCATGACCTGACACTCGCTACAGTGACCAGTAGGGTGTTTTCCAATAATATGCAGTGAGCTGTTCAATTGGCAGTGCCCAATTCTTAGTCTGAATTGTAAATAAATAGGGCATGACTGCCAGCCCTTTCCTTGGTGCTGAATCGACAGGGGCCTTACCATAAACAACATGGGCCGACAGTCATGCCCTCTATTCATTCTGATGTGCTGGAGATAAACAGAGAAAGTAAATGAATAACAAGGAAATATCCTAAACAAATACAAATGAAATAAATCCCATCATTTGTCCTCAGATCATTATTATGTGAAACAAGTTAACAAATTAGGTTAACTATCATTACAACAAACATTGACAATAATAATTGGAATGAAGTGAATCTACACTAAAGCAGATTTATCATTCTCATCTGTTCATTGTTCAAACTGAATCTTCCATTGTTTCTCAGACAAACAGAAGCACATGGCTACTTATTATGCAGAATGATGTCATCAGTTAATTAGTTAATTATACTCTTAGTAAAGCCTTTGTGAGGTTAAAAAAGCTCTGGCACCAACGCTGATTTAAAGCACAAGTGATTTTATTTCACATCCGTTTGACTTTGTAAATGATAAATTATTATTTTATTAAATTATTTTTTTTATCTACCTCTTTGGTATTCATTTATTTAAAAAGTGTCATCCAGTCAAATCTAAAATGTTGTAGAACAGTGGTTCTCAACCTTTTTTGGGCTAGCGCCCCCCTATCCATTATCCAGGTCCCTTACTGCCCCCCATCAAATAAAATGTAGGCTCATTGTCTTCCTAAATATTAATGTTGATTATTATTATTATGTAGATTATTATTTATTTATATTCTCATTATATTATTATTTTTTATAATTATTACTCTGTGTTATATCATTAAAAAAGCATGTGAATAGAATATATATTTATGAGTTTTGCAACAGTTATAAATTTGACATTCAGACTTTAATTAGGTATCACAAACATACTTGCTAAGTTTGAGACCTTAAAAAAAGGGAGGATTTCTAAACCAAAGGGGGTCTGGTGGTCGTCCCCCAGAAAAAATGGCGTTTCAGAGACTTTGTTTGCTGCATTCTGGTGACTTTAAAAGAGTGAAAATAACAAAATAATAACTTCACTGCAACTGCATTTAATGTTAAACTTTTAATTTTACCTTTAACTCCCAGGAAAGAAACCTGAATAATTGGCCCCTCTGGTGTGAACTTGAATGTTGTAAAAGTGTCAGACTGTCGGATCTGTGGAGGGCGAGAGTTCCAGAGCCGTCTGAGACTCTGAACCCGTCTGAGACTCTCTGTAGACCTGAACCCCTCTGAGACTCTGTAGTCCTGAACCCGTCTGAGACTCTGAACTCATCTGAGGACTACTGACAGAAACTGCAGCAACAGCTGAGCTCTTAGACACAGAACAGCCAATCAGAGAGCAGAGAGACGTGACGTCATCAGTGTCCAGGTAGAGGCCGGCTGCTGCTGCTGCTGCTGCTGCTGCTGCTGCTCACATGAACTTTACTTTACAGACATGATGACAGCTGGACACGGACCCAATCAATAATCAATACTGTATTTATAGAGGCTTTTCAAAATAAAGTTTATTGTTGGACAGTTAAACTTAAAACTTTTTTTTAGCATTCTGTGTTTTCAAACTAAAGTCTTTAAAATCTAAATGTTGCTGTCTAGCTAAAGAAAAATTCAGTTTCACCTACAGCGTTTCAGGACCACAGATTCTCAGACGGGTTCAGGACTTCAGAGTCTCAGACGGGTTCAGGACTTCAGAGTCTCAGACAGGTTCAGGACTTCAGAGTCTCAGACGGTTTCAGGACCACAGACTCTCAGACGGGTTCAGGACTTCAGACTCTCAGACGGGTTCATGACTACAGAGTCTCAGAGGGGTTCAGGACTTCAGAGTCTCAGACGGTTTCAGGACCACAGACTCTCAGACAGGTTCATGACTACAGAGTCTCAGAGGGGTTCAGAGTCTCATACGGGTTCAGGTCTACGGACAGTATCATTTGTGTTCATTCCCTCTAGACGCTCCGGAGAGGAGGAGGAGCTTGTCTCCATAGATACCAACAACTTTTCTTTCCTCCATCAACCATGGAAGAAATAACCACTATTGCTGCTTTGTACATGTTGTGTAAGTCCCAGATATGTCAGAAAACCAAACGCTGTCGTGTCTGGGGTCATAACATCACCCGACGGCGCGCTGTATTCACATACAGTGCCATTGCACTGGCTGTATCTAGCAAGCCACACGTCGCTACTACGGTATGAAAACAAAATATACAGACTGTGCTGTGATTAAATGCAATAAACGGATCAAAATGATGCTGAAACAACTACATAATGATGCTGATTTGTAAAAAGTCTGAATTCATGCTTTGTCAGGTCTGACACTACACGCTTGCAAAACTATGGGACTAGTGGACATTTGGAGAATCTTTAACCCTCCTGGGAGAGATTACAATTTTTTTTAACGAATATACCGCCGACCTCTGACCTCACGACAGCCGCAGCAGCAACGGAAAATTATTCCCAAGTCAATGAGGTAAACTTTCTTGTATTAACGTTAGCAGTTAGCTAACGTTAGACTGTTTGATGTTAACGTTAACGTTAAAGTTAACGCTCGCTAACCAGTCAGCAGCCGACGTTTGCAGTGAGTGAGCTGATGATAACATTACGTTAACTACGAGGAGTAGTTAAAACTCTGCAACAGTTTAAATTATGATACTAATGTTAACCACTTATTTACCTACTAATTTAACTTAGCTGCATTGTTAACACCAATAATCAAAACAGACATGCAATTTATAAATTAAAAAAACAAAACAATAAAATTACTTTTTAAAATAAAAAAAAAAGTTTGGGATAAATTATAAATTTTATGACAAAAATAAACCACTTTTGATGTTCGATTTATGTTAAAAATTACTTTGATTAACTATTGATAATATAGAAAAACAAAGATTTTAAATTTGGGACGGTCCATTTTCATTTAGGGACGGCTTAGGTTGTACTTTAGGATGGTTCCGGGAGGATGGTTAAAAAAGTTAGTTTAGAGCTCTGCTAGATGGTCAGTAAATCCCTCCAAATTGTAGGTTGCCTGCTTGTTAAACCTCAATGTTTTCTCGTTTTCTATGTTTAAACATGTTAAATACTAAAGATGTGTGGAGGATTTTGAGTTGTTTATACGCACCTTAGCTGATCTGGGACGTTTGGGGCCACAGTTGCCTTCTTTTCCTGGTTGCTAATCCAGCCTTCGGCATTGAGCATTATTTAACTGTCACTTCCTGGATTGGTTGAGTTATATATAAATTTGTGGTGCATTCAAATCACACTCATGCAACAGTGCTGTCCCTTGGAAACCTCCCATTTCCTTGTCTTGAATACATAATCTGCACAAGCATACATGTATATAAATCCTTGAATTTTATGCAACCTCAGCACAAGTACAGCTCAGTACAGCAATCCCTTTTCCCACCTGAAAAAAAAGCCTTCATCCTAAACCACGTTAAGACACATGATGGCACTGTTGCCCTATGATTAGAATACTAAAACACACTGCACCAAGACTGAACAAGATGTAATACCCCTCCCCTCATCTCCCAGGTTGTCCATCATGTCCTGAATCCTCCCCCCTTCTTTCTCTTTCCCTACATCCCTCCATGCTTAAGTCTAGCTTTCAGATATTTTTGGGGACTTCATTACCTTCTTCCCTATCACCTCACCTTGGCCTTTTCCTCATTGTTCACATGCACACGCACACGCACGCACGTACACCGATAGGATATGGTCTAAGAGCAAACAGTGCTTTCTCATGGGAAGGGATGGCTGGATGGAGGAGCAGATAGGTGGACTTGGCTTCACCCTTTCTCACATGCCTACATATGGTGCTTGGTGATGATTTCTCACTGGACATGAGGAAATGCTGTGCAAGGAGAGAAGGCACAAATAAGGAAGACAGAGAGGAATGGTGGTTTGGATGGATGGATGGATGGATGACAGGGAGGGCGGAGAATAGAGTATTTGAATGTCAAAGCTTAGACAGGAAAGTGTCATGGAAGGATGGATGGATGAGGGCAGTGGGGGAGGTGGTAGAGGAGGAGTGGGTGTTGCACTTTGCAGAATGTCACAGCTCCAGTAAGTATTAGTCATAGCGAGCCACGTCGTCTGCCAGCTTCTCTCTTTACTTAATGTCTGTAGCTTTCATCTTCTGCTTTCTGTCCCTCCGTTTTCTCTGGCACACTCCTTAGAATAATATTTCCCTCTGAACCTCCCCTCATTTCTTACCCCCACCCTCTCCGTCTCTCACTGGTTTGATTGATCGCTGTAGTTTTCGAGGGCTTTCACTACAGATAAGGTTCTGCCTCAGGCTGCGCATAGAGTTTGCTTTCCAGGGTAGACTAATTTGCAAGACATTGCGAGTCAAAGGTCGCTAATTTCAATCAAAATGCGAATTGCATGTGAAGTACATTTCTGAGAGTCTTGTGTTATTTTCTTGACGAATAAGAGCTTCGAGCTTGAACAAGTTTGTGTCAGTTTCTTGTGTGTGAAGTTCACAACCCTGCCTTTTGTGTACATGTCTCTCTCTCTGCGGTCTGTGGAAGATGAAACGGCTGAAAACAAATCAAACAAGGAGAGTGAAATACACATTATTTGAATTAGATTTTTATGTATGCATTTAATGCATTATTTAGCGTTTTACCTTTTAATAACTGAACTGTGACATGAATTTTCCATTTCACATTAAAGGAACAGTGTGTAGGATTTTGCGACATCTGGTGGTGAGGTTTGCAGATTGAAACCTCTCGTTGCAGCGTGTAGGAGAACTACGGGGGCCGACGTGAAAACGCGAATGGTCCATGGATGTGTTAAGAGAACCTGATACAGCGTTGGAGGCGAGGCCCCGTTCATTCATATGAAAGTTGCTCCATGAAGCCCAAATGGCTCGACTTCCGTCTGGAAAAGCACCCAGATTTTGGGCACATGGAACATGCGCAGTAGCGTCCGCCTGGTCACATGACTCTGTCACGGGGTCCCAACGTCACGCCGTCGTCACGTCATTCACATGAACGGAGGAAGGGAAATAACTCTAGATTCGGCTATTAGGGCATTTTACAACTTGTAGGACCTAATGATTTAAATAAGGGCTATTTAGGTGTTCATACTGATTCACCATAAAAAAAATGATCCGCTGAGTTACAATCGTCTCTTTCCAAATGTAAGTCTATGAGAAAAAGTATTTTTTGGCCCAATGGCATCACGTGACGGACACAGAAGTTGCAGTACCGCCGTTTGGCCACTACGAAAGTTGGGATTGACGACTTCCTGGGGGCTTGGAATGGTCCTATCTAGACACAGGCACAGTTTGCATTGGTTCAGGGGGCTCACTGAACCCCCTAGAAATGCATCTATATTTTTTAATAATAATGTAGAACTAATAATATTGTAATGATGAATAATATCGATCTTTTTGTGTCTCAATATTGACAGAATAATAAACCAAAACAAGATAAGAGGATAGATTTGTGGTTACTTATACCCTAATAACATCGGACACTCTCAGTCCACACACCGTTAAATATATACTTCTGCTACGCCATGTACACAATCCACGTACCTATCAGCTGTGCGGTCAAGATCTGACTAGAGACGTAACCACTTAAAAGATGGGTGAGTAGTAGGCTTCTTGCTCCCTTCCAACGTTTGTGTTTTCAAACAGAAAACACAGGTTTTATACTGCGATATTTACTGAAAATGACATACATTACAGCCAACAGTAGCCTCAGTAAACTTTCAGGTGATCTCCCTCCAGCCTGCTGTCACCTTATTTAGGTGTTTGTAGTGAAATGAGGAGGTATCGTAGCAGATAACTTCACCAATCAGCCGGTCCTCATCCGTTGGAATGAGGAATAAATTCGTCGTTCGTGGCCAGTTAGTTCTTTCCAATAGAAAACAATGCAATCAAACTGATTTTGTCACTGACGCTTGCTCGCGTCACATTCTGTTAGGAGGGTGTAATATGTAGGCTACACGCATCCCAATGCATTAGACCTCTCTGTGTTGTACACATTACATTCCCTCTAGATTTGTTTTTGTGAAACAACCTTAAAGTTCAAAGTGCGCCTACAGTTTGTATGTATGAGTAGCATAGGTCTTTTGGAAAATAGCAGAGCCAGAGTGTGTGTGTGTATATGGGAAGTGAGTGGTGAAGCAAGAGAGAGAGCTAGTGGAGCAGAAGACAGAGTGACGGCCCGTCCACACAGAGAATGTCAGCAGCGCGTGGCGGCTGCGGAACCTGTTGTTTTTTATTTTTTCGGCGTCCATGTTAACAGGTTGGAGCAGCCACAATGCCGGCATGAGCAGCGCGGCTGTGTCAGCTGCGTCTCTTCTAGAGATTCAAGGTCTCGTCTATTTTTACCGAGAGCCATGCGCGGTTCACAGCAACGACAGACAGTGAAAGTGATCGTTTGACTGTATATTGACATCATACAAGCAACATTACTACATTTTAAATGTCTGTATCTGTAGAATATGTCACAGAAATGAAAAAAGTAAAGATTTATTTTTAAATCAACACTTCCTGCTTACATTTCAAAATAAAAGCCCTCAAGTGCTTTTTCTGTGGACAGAATTCCTTCATTTAATGACATTTATAATGAAATGAAATGCCCATTATGAAGACCAACTGCCGGTGTGCACAACCGACGCGAGGGACACGCACGCAGCAGTTCAGCGAGGCAGCCGCCACGTGCTGCTCATGCGGGCAGCCTGAACACGCCGTCAGTAGGCAGTATATTTTTGGGATCATTGGGCAAAAATTCCATAATAACCTTTCAGCATATTGTAATTCAAGTGTTCTGAGAGAAAACTAGACTTCTGCTCCTCCTCATGGCTCTGTTTTCAGGCCTTAAACAATCTAAGCCCGTGACTTTGACCAATCACAGGTCATTTCAGAGAGAGAGAGCGTTCCTTTTGGCTGTGCTTTGGTCATTTCACAATGGCTGCCGCGTCACAAAATTTCTCATTTTACAGCAAACCGTACACTACAAGATGATTCTGAAGACACTGATAGAATTTTGACACAGGCTTTCTTTGGTTGCCAAAGCTCTAGATGGACTATCAGTGGACGTGTATCACATAGCGATCTTGGACCATCCTTTTGGATTAACAAACAAATGTCTCTTTCAACTTTCCTTTGGGACAGCCCAGAGTCAAACAGTGCACAGGGGCCGCCAGGGACTCTGGAGTCACCAAAGTCATCAGGTTTAATGTTCTACTGCCGGGAGTTTACAATCCACTTGAGATTTCAGCGGAAATAGTGACAGAAGTTGGACAGATTGGGGTGGCTGGGGTTGCAGATCTTTGTCAGGTACTTAATAATGAGACAAGTGCTTATTCCAAACTTTTTATCCCTCGTAGAATATATTGTTTTTGTGGTGAGAGTAAAGACTATGAATTACTGTGGAAAGCAGGAAAAGATGCAAAGCAGTGGAAGACAATCCTGGGGACACCCTCCTGTTTGCCATTGAAAACAAGCAACCCTTGACAATACACTTCCCATGGGACTTCACTTCCCAGATAGCTATTGCTCTAGACTTTCAGCACGTCGTCAATAATAAAAGTCTAACTTTATTGTTGTTGCTTGTTAAAGATCTTATGTTGTTTCACCTTTAAGGAACGGTGTGTAGCATTTAGGGGGATCTATTGGCACGTCAGGTGATGCATTGGGCCCAAAAATACTTTTTTCCCATAGACTTACATTGGGTAAATCAACTCCCCAGTACGAACACTCTAATAGCCCTTATTTAAATCATTAGGTTTTAAAAGTTGTAAAACGCACTAATTGCTGAATCCAGTGTTATTTCCCTTCCTCCGTTCATGTGAATGAGACCCAGACCGAGGCTGGAGTGCAAACCGTGACGACGGCGTTACGGCTGTGACCCCGTGACCGAGTCATGTGACCGAGCGGACGCTACTGCGCGTGTTCCATGTGCCCAAGATGTGGGTACTTTTCCAGTCGAAAGTCGAGCCATTTAGGCTTCATGCGCCACTGAGACACTCTCATAGGAATGAACGGGGCCACGCCTCCAACACTGTATCCAGTTCTCTTAATACATCCATGGCATGGACACAGCTTGCTAGCGTGAGCCACCTAGCTGCTACGTTAGCACCATGCTAGCTGTTTGGCCAGTAAGACACAACAACTAACCATAATATCTCTATAACTACATTTATGATCAAACTGACACATGTTCTATTACACAGACTTGTGACTGTTATGAACATTTAAAGTTACTATTCCCGAGCGTCCGGCTCCACGACTGCTTCTCTCAGAGCAGCTGTCAATCATGACGTCTCACCCCCTTTTTATAGTATCAAATAACTATTTAAAACAAAAGATGAACACTTGAACATACATCAGCGTGATAAGAACTACCTAAAATGATAGAAACCATCTTTAGGAAAAATGTATTTGACGTGTACTTTGACTTTTTAATTTTGCCCATGTCCCATCCGCTAACAATGAGGGGGCGGGGTTTATGACCTATACTGCAACCTGCCACCAGGGGGCGATCCAGATGTTTTGGCTTCACTTTTGGGGAGCTGCCATGTCGTCCATCTTTATATACAGTCTATGATTAATACACATTTAGTGCACTAGTGAGTATTTATGTGAATGGGACTGAGTCAAAAATAACTACTACAATGTGTTTGTTCATGGTCATGAAAAAACATGTCACCCAGTGGAACACTGTGTCTTAATAGTTTTTGGACAACAATGGAGCTCTATGGCACAGAGGAATACGATACATCAGGCTTTGGATGAACACAATACTCTTTTTATGTCAAAATTTAATGAAAAACACAAAGAGATACTGACAGATTTTGTAAAACTGTGTGCACATGTGATCCAGCATTTGTCCATTTGCAATAACACAATAAATCTTGAATTGCTTTCCCAGTAACAGGTTTTATTCACAGCTGTCCTGCCTCCAAGAGCCAAATTCATTACTACCTTAATCCAGCTCTGTTTCTTCATCACTGACACCAATTAAACACACTCTCACATTGAATCCTGAATATTACAACTTTCCTTTTCTGCTTCTGTTGCTCCCCAGACCCACCTCCCTCCTTAACAAACACACAATGCCCTTCTTAAGCGCATTGTTATTGTGCATTTAAATTAAGCCTCGTTCAAACAAATAAGCAGTTGGACTTGACTCATTACACAGCGCCAAATTGGTTGTCCCACAGGGCTGTGTTTTACCCCGGCCAAACAGTGAAATTGTTCAAGGCTCAGATTGGATTTCACAATGTAATTTGATCTCTAAACAAGAAAATCCAGATTTGAATTACTTATTTTGTAAATTGCTCACTGGTGGTATTTGCCAGGAGGAAAAAGGAAAAACTGCTATTGAAGGGTTTGCACTTTGTAATTGAAATATATTTGACTCTCTAATCGATGCGTCCATTTGCAATTTCAACAATTTGTTTTAATCAGTTTCGAACCTGACGAGCTTTCTCAAGAGCAAATCATTTCCAATATTGCCTTAAGTAAAGGGGATACCACTGAATTTAGGCTTTTGGCTCAATTGTAACAGAAATCTAGTTGAAAACTTGCAGAAAATAATATAATCCTGTGAAAAACTTTTTCAACCTTTCATTCCGATGTCTGATAAGACGGTTAAAAACACAAGGAGAAAGCAGCAGCTCGGTGTGAGAGGAGCAAAAGAATGGATTCCAGGCAACAGCCAAATCGACCTCCATGTCAATATTTATGGTAGAAGAATAATGATGCAGAATCAATGCTATATGGAAATACCTATCTATCACGGAAATTGATGCCCTTCTAAGATGTGATCTAGTGGCTGAAGCCAGAGGAGAGCTTATGGTACTAAAACTCTTTACTCTTGAGGTTGATTGATCAAAGCAAGGACATAAAAATAAAGCTTGATTTATATCTGCAGAATACCCCGCTAGTGTTCCAGAGTTATTCTTTCACATTCTTTCTTTTCACATCTGGTCGTTTGTTGCTTGAGCACCTATCTGGCAAGTGAAGTAGCGAAAACACACTCTTCGACAACGAAAATGTTAAAGGGCGGGTCCATTGTTTTTCTTCCCAGTGGTGTTCCTTATGTATTCAAATCCCAATATTAAAATTTTCGTCAAAGTTGATTTTTTTTTTTTTTTAGTAGTAGCGCCACGCTGTTGAGCGTTTTTTTTTTTTTTCTTCACCGTGGCTCCGGTCCAAAACAAACTAAAATATGATACAGCGTGCGTATGCGTTATTGTGCATGCGTAATGGTAGGAAAGCATCAATAAGAGGAATCGATAGTCAGAGATTCCTCCGCGTACCACTAGAGAGAGCATGCGTACCACCAGTGGTATGTGTACCATAGTTTGAGAACAACTGTCTTAGAACATAGGAAGAACATGTATGAATTTTGAAAATGGGCATAGTTCCTCTTTAAGTAAAAAAAACTTTTTTAGCTTTAAAGGTCCCATTTTATACTCATTTTCAGGTTCCCACTTGTATTTTGTGTTTCTACTAGAACATGTTTACATGCTGTAATGTTAAAAAAAACACCTTTATTTTCCTCATACTGTCGGCCTGAATATGCCTGTATTTACCCTCTGTCTGAAACGCTCCGTTTTAGCTGATTTTGACGGAATTGCGATGGTTGCTAGGCAACAACTTGGGTCCATGTGTACTTCCTGTCAGCTGATGACATTCACATACACTGCAACCAGGAATTAACTGGGACACATTTAGAATATTTACGTTTAAAATTTTGTAAAGGGTCTAAATATTGTATATTTGTGACATCACGAATGGGCAGAAATCCTGATGGCTTGTTTCAAATGCAGAGTTTCTGAATACGGGCTGTGTGTATTTCCCTGTGGATTGAGTGTTTCGATACTTTCACAGTATTTATATAGGACTTAAGCCTGCTTTATAATAAAAAAAACATGAAAATCTCACTTTTCTTATAATATGGGACCTTTAAAGTGAAATATCTGAATACTTCCACCACTGGAATAGGACACGTGGTAACACATGTAGATGACCTACATGATTTACATGTGTTACAGTTCCTGCTTGTCCTCGTGATTTCTTCCGCTAACTTCCTAATGAAAAATAAACATACAGGAAAGAGGCATATATGGGTGGTTCACACTTATGCAGTAGAATCACAGCAGGAATCCCTGAAAACATAAACTGTCTATCCACAACTGCTACTGGTGCAAAAGACAGTATACACAAAACACCACCACAGGCTCTCTATTTAGTCATCTGCATAATTCAATGACAAAAATGCTCATCATATTATGTGCTTGTGAAGTTAAAACTGTCAGGCTTCCTCCTCTCTCCCCCCCTAGTTTCTTTGACTTCTGTTATCCATTCATACTTTTCCTCCTCTCTCCTCGTAGCACTTTTGCCTTTCACCTCCTCTCTTTCAACCTTTATGTCTTTCAACATCGATGACCCTGTTAGCAGGAAGGCTTAGCTGGACATTTGACTGTTGCATTGTTCTATCGCACACACACACGTGCTGGCACTAGAGTCCATAACAGATGGTCGGGCTAATTGGCTGCTCTCTCAGCTTGGTTACCCCTGTCCCCGCGTGCTGCTTTGTTTGGTGTGTGTGTGTGTGTGTGTGTGTGTGTGTGCGTGTGTTCCCAAACTGCTACGTTGCGTTGCCTAGCATGTCCATAAAGTGTATATGTGTGTGTGTAAAGATAGTAAGGATTCGGCTCTGTTCCACTTGACGTCTGTCGATGCATGGGGAGCACAGCGTGTGTGTGAGTGTTGGTGCATGTGGTATAGACGGACATTTCACCTGACTACGCACCGACATTAAGGGTAATACACGGACTATGACGTGTAACCACATTTGATAGTGTCTTCATAACATATTTTCTCTTTTTCGTTGAAAGTCCTTATGTACCACTTGACCTGATTTTCAGTGCATCCCGAACAGCGCAACCTCTGGCTGGTCGCTGTGTTGCAGTTTCATACACATTTTCGATACACATGGTCGAATTTGGCGGGCTTCCTTGTGATTGGCTGGTTTACGCATGCGGGCGGTAGTCGCAAGGAAGTCCAAGACCCCGTCTGCTCTTTAATAATGTGTATTGTTCAGGCCGTAAAAATATGACCCCAGGTTAGGTGGTGACTGACATCCCTTTAGTTTTTAAGATTAATTAAATTCAAATAATATTTATTTTGCTGAATTTTACCCGTTTGATGGGTTTTTTAATCACGATTTACAACACCACCAGTCCTTTTTGCGGTTTTAGTTGCTTCTTGCTTTTAATGGCTGGCAGGCTCTGGCTTTCTTGTATCAAACTAGTGGTCACATCTAGCAGAAGAGTACACTGAAATTAGACTTTGCACTCTGATCTCCTCACTGTTTGTGATTCATCATTGCAGCCCGGGAACATGTCAAAGACATGTAAATACAAATATTGAAAATGATATAAAGGCTATTGTGGATCGGGCTATACGTCAGGGGAGTCTCAGAAAACCCACACACAAGTGCAGGGAAGTTCATACATGACCAGCAGTTTGTAAATGCAGGTTCATCAGTTTGTTTCTAAATGTAACAACATCCAAATATGTTTTGATGAAAATTGCAAATATGTTTTAAATACATATATTTGTGGATCTCTATTACATTTATTTAAAACAAGAAATATTTTTGTGTGCATCAGAAATATATTTGTGAATCTTATATACATATATATATATATGGATTTCTTTTACATTTATATACAACTATAGAGTCTAAATCTAAAATTCTAAATCTAAATCACAAAATACATTTGTGAATCCTTCTGTGTGCATTCATTAATATTGAGACTGATCTGACTCCATAATAAACAGCCTCACTTCCAGTTATTTTCTCTCTCTTTGAGCCACACAGTCTCACACACTTAGCCTTGGTCTTCCTGACTCTAGTCTTTGCTGTTGGCCAATATGAATCTGTCACAGCACTTTACTTCTCCAAATTTCCATTAGTAACAGGGTCAACTATTTCATATTCAGTTATGAGCTGAGAAAGAGTGTGTGTGCGTGTATGTGTGTGTGAGTGTGTGTCAGTATGTGTGTGTGAGATTAATGAGATATCTTGTCAGACAGAAGAGAAGCCTGAGTGGATAGAACAAATGCTAGATTATAAATCCTGATAGTCCTCTGGTAGTCATCAAATCAATATTTTATGTTGGTTTGTTTTAATATAGAATCCATAGTTGAGTTCTTGGACACCTTCTGTTCACAGACTGTACATATGTGTAAAGTGCTTCTTTACTGCACGTCAGAGATTTGTCAGCAGTCTGCACGTGACTAAAAGCAGATGGTGACGTTTGTCCCCAGAGGTGTTGGCCCAGGGAATCAGCGCCATACATCTCACCAAAGAGAGCTGTATTTCACCTGTAAATAGTCTCCAGCAAAAGTCACCGTACACTAATGGGTTATATCTCTGTCTTAAGTACCCCCAGCAGAGGTCATGCTTTGCAGAAGTCGCTCACTTCAGGGTGCAATAAAAGCCGAGACCACTTCTGGTCAAATCCTTTATTGCCCTCCTATTGCTCAGACCTACGAGGTTGGAGAGAACGCTGCACAGATACATCTGCTTTCTACTCACCATCCCTGTCTGACTCTCTCTTTGTGCCTTTATTTGTTTTGTGAAAAAGAGTGAAAGACATTACCCTGCTGTCATACCACCATGGAGCTATATTTAAAAAAAAAAAAACAAGGACGCCAAAAGATGCAAATGCAAGTGTAGGAGCCAATTCCTTAGTTTGTATTTATTCCTATTTTTTAATATATATTTTGCCATGTTGTAATGGTTGTGCTGGTAGCCTTATGAGAATACACTGTTTACCATTGACATAGCATTTTGGCAAATTTTTCTTGGGCGCTACCCACATAATCAGCTGTGCTGCTCATCCCACAAAGGCATGATCCTTACAAGTTGGACATCATTGCGAAGGTAAATAGACAGGCTTTCCAACGATGTAAAATACAATGCCAATTAGCATTGTAACAACAGAGAAATAATCCACCAAACACAAGTTTCCGAACTTTTTTTCCCCAGTTTATATAGATCATTACAAGGTTTTAAACATAAACATTCTAAATGTGTCCCAGTTTATTTCCTGTTGCAGTGTATGTGAATAACATCAGCTGACAGGAAGTAAACATGGACCCAAGCTGTTGCCTAGCAACGCAATTCCATTGCAATTCCATTGCAATTCCGTTGAAATGCACTAAAACGGAGCTTTTCAGACAGAGGATAAATACAGGTATATTCAGGCAGACAGTATGAGGAAAATAATGTGTTTTTTGAACATTACAGCATGTAAACATGTTCTAGTAGAAACACAAAATACAAGTATGAACCTGAAAATGAGCACGATACGGGACCTTTAAACACTAGGACCGCAAGGCTCTTTAGGGGTTCTATTTTCTCCAAATCCCACGCCACGCCAGAGCGTCTGTATCTTTTAAAAAGTGCTATACAAATCAAATGTATTATTATTATTATGATTACCTGTTCACCAGGCCTGCAGCCGTAAGATCCGACGCTAGACCCTCACCAGCAGTAAGGACACTTATAATCACCTGACCCACTTCGTTGCCGACAGAAGTGAGCCACTGCGCAGTGCCCTTGGCAGGTCCAGTCAGTTTCTTGGTGATCTGAAAATACAAAAGCCAGTAATCAGAACATTTTTTGAAGATTGACTATATATTATAGGTGACAATACAGCTATTGAAACAGTTTTTCTCGCCTTTTTAGTGGAATCCATTTTTAAAATGGAGTCATATGAAGTTATGATAGCCTTGATGTCCTCCAGCCTGTTGAGGATGTACAAGGAGCCACTTGTAGCCGGGCAATACCACAGGTTCTGGGGGCTCCTGGAAATGTGGTGGCAGCAGGCTAGAAGTCAAGAAGGCAGCACAATCTGCTGTGTACCGAGCAACCTGCTGGAGCCACTCCAGCTGTGGTGGGTGAAGAGGTTTGTTTTCAAAACTCTTCACCCACCACAGCTCCGAGGGCTGGAAGTGTTGCAGGACAGACCTATCAATGTTGTCTTGTTGGTTGCTGGCAGAAGTCTTGAACTCTACTGACTTAACAGCTTTTAAATGATTTTCATTGTAGTGATTCATTTACACTTAGATTGTTTAGCTTCTGCCCCAGCATGACTGTACTGCTTGTGAGCATGTGTTTATTCCCTCCATAATGCTCCTCATGCAGTTTATTCCAACTCACAGTCTTATATATCTTTAAAAATGGCTGTCTCCATTACAGCACCGCAGTTAATATCAGTTAAATCTTTATTTACAAAGCTCTTAATCCCAGTCGCAGTCTGGAAAGAGCTCAATAACACCCATATTATTCAGCATGAATTAAACAAACATTACGAACTAATCACAGATCTTCATTGTCAGAACTTCTACAAAAAGTCATTCAGGAGGACAAACTTTGTGCAATCCCCCTCTAAAACAGTTAGGCATGGAACGGGTGCAAAGTGTGCAAACAGATTACGTATTAATATGAAATTTGAACAAAATAAAGATAACACCACCTGTCATAGTGGAAATTCTTTGAGATCAAATTAAGACAAAAAGCATAGAGCAGATGCTAAAAAGTTGTGCCTTAAAAATCATGTTTCTCTTAAGCCTCGTCCACACTGGGAACGTCAGGAGCGCGTGGCGGCTGCGTTACCTGTTGTTTTTTTTACTTCGGCGTCCGTGTTAACAGGTTAGAGCAGCCACAGAGCCCGCCTCGGCTGCGTGTCAGCTCTTTTAGAGATTCAAGGTCTGGCCTATTTTTGACGTGAGCCGCGCGGTTCACAGCAACAACAGACAGTGAAGTTGATCTATTGACTGTATACTGACATCATATCAACAACATTACTACAGTTTCAATGTCTATCTGTAAAAATTGTTACGGAGATGAAAAAAAATAAAGACTTGTTTTTAAATCAACACTTCCTGCTTTCATTTCAAAATAAAAGCC
Organism: Adelosebastes latens; assembly: GCA_916700685.1. Lineage (NCBI taxonomy): Eukaryota > Metazoa > Chordata > Actinopteri > Perciformes > Sebastidae > Adelosebastes > Adelosebastes latens. The sequence continues at coordinate 56,672 of CAKAKR010068818.1, forward strand.
CTCAAGCATTTTTTCTGTGGACAGAATTCCTTAATTTGTTAATATGCGGCTTTTATTCTGAAATTTGTGCCGGACAGTGTTGTAGAACATGCAGTGACTTGCACGGCTCCATGAATGAATATACTACGGGATTTTAATTGTGGATTATTACTATTATTTACAAATGACTACACGTTTCTTAATCTTTCTCTCTCTAAAATAAATATAAATTATATTTATAATGAAATGAAATGGCCATTATGAAAGGCAAACTGTGTGGAAAGAAAGAGCTGACAGCAGCAGAAACGCAGCTAGTGTGAACACCCAACGTGTGAATCACGCAGCCAACACGCGACGTGGAAAATAAATAAGAATATTAGTTTGAATGTACAGTATAAATAAATGCAGTGTTAATGCCGGAGTAAACCAGATTATTGCACAGCTGAATTATTGCACTAAATTATTGTACTGTTAAGGTGGTATTGCACAGTTGAAGATATAATAAATTATGGGGTTATAGCTGCTGATAGGGGTAAAAAATAATATATATATATATATGCTGTATCTATATGTATAAATATACAACAATTTACAATCAGATGAACATGTATACCATTTTCTAGACTAGACATGGGTATATTTGATCCTAAATACAATCTATTTACTTTAAATTGTTAATGTCTGTATGACAAGTAGAATAAATCAAATGTCTATCTTAGTTTGAGCAGTTTACAGTAAATGTTTGTACCGGTAGACGCACAGAACTGACATTGGAGCATGTTCCATGACAAACACTAAACGGTGCTGCACATCTTCAGTAAGGGCGGCTGGTTGAGTCGGCATTGATGCAGGCTCGCTGTTGGAGGGTTTTATAACCCACTTCCACTCTTTGCTAGTTGGTTTTGGATGGCCCTTAATACGGCGGACCCTCCACGCGAACACACAAACGGTGTTGAAATAGATAGGGAGAGGGTGAAGGGGCCGGATTGGAATTGGGCCTTTTTATTATATTTGTTGAAATTATCATTACATCCCAACAGCAATCAATAAATAAAATACTCCGGTATCTGTGGCTGTAGCAGAACTGTAATAAGCCTGTCAAATAATTTCATTGGGCTCAAATGATACTTATTTAATTTAGCATGTGCCTTAACTGCATCCTAAATAGCAAATACTCCATTGGCCACCAAGCATGCCCTCTATTCTTCCTACAAACAACTGCTCGCTCCATGTAACAGGGCCCTTATATGTCAAGGTCCTTGTGCGGTTGCCATGTTTGTGAGTGTATTGCCAAAGGTCAGCTGAATGAAAGCAACCTGAACAGCATTATACACAGAGCAGTAGTCTCATCCCTTTCACTCTGCTCTGGAAGAACCAGAACACACAAAGGCAGAACAGAAATATACAGAACATGGAAAAGAAATGGATCAATCATTATTATCAATAGTATGTATAGCTCTGTGAATGGCAATGTCAGTCAGTCAGTCGGTTGGTCCATCAGTTTAACTATTGAATGAATTGCCACAATCTTTGATACATACAGTACATGTTACCAAACAGTTTATCCTTATGACTTTGGTGATCCCCTTTTTCAGCACCACCAGCAGGTTGAATTGTTTTAGCTCTGATACGTTTGGCTTCAGTTTTTATAACAACTATTGGATGACTTGAATTGTCATAAAAGTTCCCCTCAGGATGAATAGTTATAACTTTTGGGAGTTTTCATTTAGTCACTTATTACACTTAAAGTGGCAGTAAGCGGTATATTTTTGTCATCATTGGGCAAAAATTCCATAATAACCTTTCAGCATATTGTAATTCAAGTGTTCTGAGAGACTTCTGCACCTCCTCATGGCTCTGTTTTCAGGCTTTAGAAAATCTAGCCCGTGACGGGAGACTTTGACCAATCACAGGTCATTTCAGAGAAAGAGAGCATTCCTATTGGCTGAGCTCCGGCTGGTGGGCGGTGCTTAGTATTTCCTCAACTGGATCTCAACATGGCTGCCGGGTCACAAACTTCCCCATTTTACAGCTAAACAGTACACTACAAGATGATTCTGAAAACATTTGAGGCGAGACAGAGGCATTACAGTAACAGAATATTGATTCATATTTGATCAGCGCTGCCTAGTTTGACCGTTTGGTCGGAGTTCGCGAGTGATTGACTCGTGGCTCTCATAGTCGGCAGCTGGACGGCAGACTCCAGATCAGCTCTGATTGGTTGCTTTCCTCCGGTCTGTGAAATCCTGCAGATGCCGTTATAGGAGCACTGGAGGACATAGAGGCACATGATTTTTCAGATTACATGTCTCATGCACTACTGTAAGGATATAGTGACCGTTTTTTTTAATCATATTTGCCCCATTTCTACCCAATGCTGCTTTACGTACACAACGTAAAAACAGCAGGAGATTTGTGTGATTTAAACAGCCGTCTGTGGAGATTACACTTCACTAAGTGCCCAAGAGAAAAATTAGACTTGGAGCGTAAAAAAACGAGAGGTGATGCGTGTCACTCGAGTGTGTCTCTAACACTGTGTGGATTGATCATTTTGATAAAATGGAAGTGTATCTTCAGACAGACAGGAGAGTGACAGACGTCTTGTGCTTTTGAGATGAAGAAGAAGAAGAAGAAGAAGAAGGGATAAAATAATCCTGTGTACTTTTTGATCATTTGAACTCACTTTAATACGAGTATTTATGTCCTTAGATCTTCATCAGGCAAAACTAAAACATGCCTCTTTGGTTCCTTCAAATACAAAAAGTTGTTGAGATCAAGCACTTGTCAATAGGACCTTATGTTGTACTTTGTCAAAATTGAAGCCTGTGGAATGAGAAAAAATCCCAACCCAACCCAACATCTGCCATCTAAGAGTCTGTAGATTTTTTTAACAAACCAATGCTGCAGATGATTTTACTGACTGCTTCCTTCTTCCTAGGTGAATGTGTAAAAAAAAGTGAAATCAGATGCAAGCAATTATGGTCACAATTTAACTAACTACTGTGAAAATATAGGGAATTGAAGGACTCAGTATACAACAGATGGTACAAAAAAAGGAAACATAAGTAAACCACAATGCACATGAACTCACCTTTTTCGCTAAAAGGCACGTTTTAATGGGCTGCGGAAGAATTGGAAACGTGGATGACTGGCAGATGACTCACTTAACTGTTCGTCTCATAAACTCTTTGTTGATACAAGTCTTGACTGTGTTCTCAACTGCAACTGTCATCTGCCTGCTGCATTTTAAAAAAGTAATTTCCTGCCTTTTATTACAGGGGGAACCAAGACCAAAGCCACTAAAATAGGCCAACAAGACAAGTGGTGAGTCACAAACAAGGGGCATGAATTAATGACAGAAAATGGGTGCTCCATTACTGTGGGCAACTTGATGTACTGTGTTTCCTCCTTGTTTCTCTCCGGGGGGAGACGGAACAAGAGCTATTTACCATTTCTATCTTTCTTTCCCCTCACTGTGTCTCAATCACGCTCTCTTTCCCTCTCTGTCTCCATATTCCCCTCTTCGTCTCTCACTGTGTCTCCATGACCAGAGTAAGAGCTGTAAACCATTTATCTATCTTTCCTTCTTGATTGCCTTGCACTGCCCCCCTCTCTCCGTTGAACTCTAGAGTGCCGTGGCGCCAGAGGAACGACACGGCAAACACGCACCCACATAGTCCAGCTTTAAGTACAATCCCCATCACCATTCACCTGATTTGTTTTTCTGCCATGTAAATTAGCAAACACTCTTTGAGTGCGCTAGCGGACCTGAAATGCATTTAATGTCTTGCTAAGTTGTCACGATGGAAGAGTGTTTTTTTTTTTACTCCTGCTGCCGGTAATGGGATTTTGTGACCACGCAGTGCAGATAAGCATTGTGTGAACAGTCCAGTCTTGTGTGTGTGACAATAATGTGACACTGAATTGATCCATGTGGGAGATTTTTTACTTACCCACATTGTTCCCGGAGATCAGAGACAGCAGCACCTTAAAGCTGAAGTAGGCGAGACTGAAGCAAATATGATTTAAAAAAGTTCTTTCTATAAACGATCGCTATATCGTGACAGTAGTGCATGAGACAGGTAACCTGGAAAAAATCATGTGCCTCTGTGTCCTCCGGTGCTCCTAACGGCATCTGCAAGATTGCACAGACTGGAGGAAAACAAGCAGTAAGAGCTGACCTGGAGTCTGCTATCCAGCTGCCGTCTATGAGAGCCGGCTGTCAATCACTCGCGAACTCCGATCAAACGGTCAAACTAGGCAGCGCTGATCAAATATGAATCAATATTCTGTTACGTTAATGCCTATTTCTCTCTTCAGATGTTATCAGAATCATCTTGTAGTGTACTGTTTAGCTGTAAAATTAGAAAAGTTTGTGATGCTGCCGCCATTGTGAAATCTGGTGAAGGAACGCCAAGTTCCGGTCACATGACGGGAGCACAGCCAATAGGAACGCTCTCTCAATGAAATGATCTGTGATTGGCCCGTTACGGGCTAGATTTTCTAAAGCCTGAAAACAGAGCCATGAGGACGTGCAGAAGTCTAGTTTTCTCTCAGAACACTTGAATTACAATATGCTGAAAGGTTATTATGGAATTTTTGCCCAATGATGCCAAAAATATACTGCTTACTGACACTTTAACAGCTGGTTGAAATTCAGTGTTTTCCTCACGAACATCAGTGTGAAAACAACATGGGATTTGAACCCAGGTTGTTCGGCTGAAACAGAGCTGTAGTCCTCGAGTCCGGTTTTGAAACAGTTTTTCCTATTATCTTGGATTTGGTCTCATAATGGTCTTAATGACACATTTATTTATTTATTGAGTCATTTATTTATTCATTTATCTTTGATTTTGTCAGGTTCCATCCTCCATATGTTGAAGGTTTTACACTGTGACGCCAGAATTTTCTCATCAGTTTTTAACCTTTCTTTTATATCTGCAGGAATCGGGTGCCATCGCAGAGTTCACACAGGTTCCTGTTGAAGTATTATTGACTGTAAATACCCGAAGACACCCAGCAGCCAGGTCCAAATGCCCTGCACCTAGAACTATCCAGTATTGGTATCATACTGGAAGGCAACATCGTCATGGATGACATTGAAAGCCATGCCCGGGCTTTTTGCCTCATATTTGGACTAATATATGATCTTCATATGGATTAGCCAAAAACAAAAAAAACTTTCAGGGGGTGATGCTCAACCTGGGTGTCGGTAACCTGAGGCTAAAACATCAGTGCTTGAAAAATACACTTTTGCAGTAGGTGCAAGCAGATTCGGATAATCGTAAAGGATCCTGAAGCATAGATACTTGATTTGACTGTTAAACTCAAATATTTGCAACTAACCACTGCCATCTTCTTAGACAGTTACAGTCAGTCACAGATGGATGATTTTGGTTACCTGTCATATTTCAGCCTGCATAGTGTCCCAATTTGTGGGATATTGTTTAGGGTTTAATCCCATCTTGAATAACTTTAGTTTGTGAAGTTTAGTAAATAAAAGTTTGATCGAGTGTAATTGACATCAGCAGTCTTATGTAAATAGAGCAGAGTCCTTTTGAGATGTCAAGTCAGGGAAGAAGACAAATGTTTGCAAAGAATATTTTTTCAAAAAATGTCAGTTTTGAAAATGTTGCTATTTTGTTCCTATTTGTTCTTGTTTTGACATGTGGGACACACCAGCCTTAGTGTGTTATGGATGTTATAGAAATGATTTGATGGCAGTCAACATGAAAGTAGAAAAGTGGGAGGATCTGTCTCCGTCAACAGTAAACTAAAAAACAGATTTCATGAGTAACTGAATAGTATTAGTAAATATATTATTATATTATTGGTTGTTTATAATTAAGAGATCATTTTTGTCTTTGTTTTGCCATGGAGAAAGGCTCTAAATACTAGAGAGCCAGTAAGCCTTATTGGTTACTACTTTCAAGAAGAAATCAACCAGCACCACCAGTTAAGTCATGGTATAGATGCACCACTTTTCTGTCTTTGTGAGGAATATACATTTGAAATGATGTGCTAAATTGGTCTGAGTTGCTGAAATTAGGTTGCATAATGGCATTTTGTTAAAATAAAAAAGAATCCTGTGAACTAATCATTCTTTGTTGTGCTTGCTGTATTTATCTTAGGCAATCGGTTTCCTAAATTCTACTGAGCAAAGACAACTGTTCAGTTGAGTCAGACTAACTTGTTTTACTTAAGTTGTCTACTTTTGAGGTATTATTTTCATGCATCTTGTGTTAACTCTCTAGGGGGCAATGGCATACCTTACAAAACCTGAACAAAGGTTTTTCCTGCTCTCCTGTGTTTACTTGCTCTCTCTATCCCCCATCTTTTTCAATCTCTGAGAAGACTTGTGGTGACAGAGTGTAATGGAGTAAAGCTCTGCTGTGTCCCCTTGTTGTTACTGGCTGCACACGCATCACTGCCCAACTGGTAGGGGTTAGAAACACACACACACACACACACACACACACACACACGCACACACACACACACACACAACCGTGCAACTCAGCGCTGTAGAAATCAGAGAGGATCCAGCTGGTGTTGGTAGATGGGACCGGTCAGAGGTTAATGGATAGAAAGCAAAGGAGAGGAGGACGAAAGGGATTGGGTGAGTGGCAGAGAGAGAGAGGGGGGATAAAAGAGCAGTGGAAAGACAAAGAGCTAAACAGAGGGATGAAAGGAAAAAGATACAGGGCAAATAGCACGGGGGGTAAAAAGAAGAAAATCCAATTTAAACACTTAGAGAGAGAGAGAGAGACAAAGATGTAGAGGATGGGATACAAAGAATGGGGGGAATCTCAAACCAAGGGGTAGGGAAGGAAGGGAGAAGAGAGGAGAAGAGAGTTGGCAGTTCAGCAACTTACTGAAGGATATCTTGGCAGTCGATGTGGGGTGATGGGGAAAGTATAAAGGTGTAAATTTGTGCAAATTTAACTACTGGAATGAAGTCTGCATAAACTACTCAATTTAGTTTGGACAGAACTAATACAAGAGATGTATCGGGAGTCTCTCACCACTCTCTTTACTGACATAAAAAACAACGCAAAACACTGTGCAATTATTGTGGATGAAACAGTCGTCTCTGCCTGTACGATGGGTATCAACAGACTATGGTGTCCACGAAGACTTCATAGGAATGTATGACTGTCCTAATACTGACGCTGAATCAATAACCTGTACGATCAAGGACGTATTACTTCGGAGCAGCATGACATCAGTGACATGAGAGGGCTAACCTACGATGGCACATCTGTTCTACAGGGGCAACTGTCAGGAGTGGCTAAACCTATTAAAGCACTCTCAATACATTGCACCGATCCCAGTTTAAACCCAATACTTCAAGAAGCTGCTTCAAAGTGCAACATTGTACGTGGTGCCTTCAGTTTAGTTGATGACATACATGAAATAATCATTAACTCACCAAAACGACTTGCCATCTTGAACACCATCAGCGCTGCCTCTCCTGCCACACCCATCAGTGGCCTCAAACCGCTCTGGACAGCCAGAACCAGTGCAATAAAAGCCCTGCTTGATCATTACAAAGCTGTCTACGACACTTTGGACGGAATAATCCGAATGGGGGAAACACAGAAGCATGCAAAAAAACACTGGGGCAATTCAGTGTTTTCCTTGGATTGAAAGTGAGTGGATGGAGAGAGATCCGCACAGGGCTTGCCTTCAGCTGTCCAGGCTGTACCCACAGCGGAGCTATGGAGACGTGCGGCAGCCCGACGTGCTGCTCTGGATCCCGGTGTGGGCAATGGACTGCTGTACAGGCTTTACAGACAGGCTTCTAGTGACACATTACACACACAAGGTTTATTCCCACGCTGAGGCTGCAGTGATTGTTTTTAACAAATCGTATAAGCCATTGTTTTACTGCTTACTTTTATGTTTGACATAAGAAAGCAGAGATAAGTAACCTAGGCAACTAGTGTAGTAATAATAATAATACTTTATATAACACTTGTCAAACCCTCCTCCGTGTTGAAGGAGCAGCTGCATAGCCTGGCACTGATTGACCCAAACTCCATTCAGAAAACAAGCATTTTAAAAGATGTTTGCTTGTCGTCTTGCGGAGAGACTTGACAAAGCATGAATTTGGTCTTTTTACAAATCAACAACATGATGTCGTTATTTCGGCATCAATTTAATCCGTTAATTACAACTAACTCACGTCACTGTATGTGAATGCAGCTCGCCGCCGGGTGACGTTATGAATTCAGACACGACGGCGTTTGTTTTTCCGATGTAACAACAGCACTATGTAATGTTACAATTGAACCACTGACACGCCCCCTTGAAAGACGGCCAATGAGGAAACTCCAACACTCGGCCGACCAATCACTCAGTCACTCACTCAGTGACAGACTTTTGCGATTGTAAGGCTGGCCCTCTACGGTCCAGACAAAAAAACAACCGTAATTTTACCTCGCAAAATACGAGAGTTGCTGGTCTACCACTGCCTCGATCGGTTAGGTAGTTTGATGTGTTCTTTTATTAAGTGGCATATGGCAGTTGTTAAGAGTCAAGTATGTCATGAAAGGCTTAGTCATTCGAGGACATTTGCACAAAGAGCACTTCAGGCTAGACGGAGGATCATTCTTGTTTTCAAAGACTACAGTATTTGGTGTCTGACTGTATGCAGAGGTTCCTTTAGGGAGAATGGCCTCTCAACTCTTCTCATACTTTTTTGTCTGGGTTGGATGAGCAAAAAAGAAATGTGAATTAAATACAGGTTTATATATAACTAAAAACTGATAATCAGGAAAAAAAGGAAAAGCAATTAGGCTTTTATTTATTTTTTGGCTTTTTTGCCTTTATTTGACAGCAACAGTGACAGTTATGAAAGGGGGAGAGAGTGGGGACAACGTGCAGCAAAGGGGGTCGCAGGTTAGATCGGAACCCTGGACCGCTGCAGCAAGGACCCAGCCCTGGCACATGGGCACAATTTCTGAACCAATTGACTGGAATGATGATTGGCACCATCTTTGACCTTCCAGGGTCCTTCTTTCTTCTTGAAGAAATTGAAGGATTTTTAAAATCCGTAATCAACATATGAAGTGTGTTTTTGGGGTTAGGGTCTGGTAACTGCTCTACATACTAACCCACTGCAGCTGAATTTAAGTAAACTGTGTGCAGAGATGTACTTATCTTTAAGAGGAAGAAACAGAACTTTGATGTATTATCAATACTCATCATGCTGATGTTTTTTGATGGGATCTTCTTGTTGCCAGCAGCGATTCCTCCAAGAAATCAGTCTCCTTCCCCACATATCCTCAGGCTGTGTCCTCCTGGGCGTCCAGCACTGTATGCACTGAACCAAAGATAATCAGGCTTTCACTGCAAGGAATCCAGACTGAAGGAAGCATCGCCTGAGGACTTACATCATGCTACACATTTTCTACAGTCTGTGCCAGAGTGGAAGAGTTGATGTTTTTTGCATTTTGAAAGTTATGTCTTACATTTTAAATGCTGCAATTACAAGCAATTGCTGGCTTGTAAAAGGATGCTGACGTGGTGTTTCTGCATCCGTATAAATGAGATGAGAGGGTGTTCAACATTAACTGCTCAGAACATGCATGATGAGGTGGCTGTAAACTAGCAGACACTATGTGTTCTCAAAATGTATCTGTACATTAAAAGGCATTAAAAGCTATACATTTCCAATTGCAATCTACAAAGGAAAAACGTGGAGTAATGAGTTCAGAAAAGGGGCCTGCTACCTGGAGCAACATGCTTGGATGAAGCCAACACATCGCTTAATAAGTGCAGGTTTGAATGCAGCATTTACACAGTACAGCTCAGCAGGTTCAGCTGCAGGGTACTGACTCCATTATAGTGATATATCTCATAGGATCTTTCTTGCTGACAGTGGTCCATCCAATTACCCAGTGCCGTTACTGTTTCAGAAGTGAACGGGTCAAATTTTCACGTGGTTGCTCCTTCCATTTATCAAACCTTTTTAGATGGAATGTCTGAAATATGGCTGAGTGTACACTTGCGTGGTTTCAAACGTCACTGGGAACCTTACAACCGGTTCATTTAATTAATCATGCTGACTTTTTACAAGTCAGTGCAGGTATAATAATGTGCCTCCAGTAGAAGATTCTCTTTTCATGCTTCAATCAATATCACTGGATTTTATATATCAGGACAGCGGTGTTGGTATGCAGTAAGAAACCTAAGCAGAGCAGAGCAGAGTCTTACCAGAAACCATCAATTTTAGTCATCTTTATTATGTTTCCTAAAAAGTTGCAGCTCGTACAGTTAGAGGTGAAAAGGAGTTCCTTGTTCACAGTTTATTATATGTTCTGACTTATAGTTTGACACAAATTGAGGGATTATTTTCTTATATCATCTGCATGGCCAAGTCATCTTATTAATAAACCTCACTCGTCTAGCGACTCTGAGCCCACTGTACCAATTCAACATCATCAAAACATTGTCATTATTAATTGACACATCTAAATTATGGGCACACCAAACAGACAGTAAGGCACTGCTGGCTCCATTGGTCAGGCCCTGTGAAGCATTTTAAAAGACTTATTAGCTGTTTGGGGATGTCTCCTTCGCTGTGTAGGCAGTCAAGGATGCTTCCTATTGCAAAGTGGCTTTGTAGGGATGGAATTTATTACAATCGTCATATACATACAGGTACATATGTGAAATTTGACCTCTGCATTTAACCCATCCTTAGCATTTTTAGGAGCAGTGGGCTGCTGTGAAGCGCCCAGGGAGCAACTTAGGGTTCAGTGTCTCTCAACAGCTGTTCGTGGTTAATGTTAATGTTATGCGTTGCCAACTTTCTCCCACTATGTCCCAGCCGAATCTACACCTTTAGTGGGGGATGGTCCGCTAACATGCTTTAATGCACATTTTAATTAGCATTCTGATTCGGTGGCACCCACAGCTACACGGCTGGGTGCTATCAGGTTTACAACATTTGGGGTTTACAACATTTGCGCTGGGTGTGACATACTGTAGGTCGTAGACGTCGTTGGTGTTTTTGAACTATTGCAGCATCGTTACCACGGAGAACTGTTGAGAAAATTTAGAGTGAACAGTCACGTTTTGCAACACACCTCTTTCCACCGGCATCATTAGTGAATAAATTAGTGCCCGCTGGAGTACCATTACAGGGTAGGTGTCTGGACTACCATAGCTAACATTTAAGTGCTTCTGAGTGCTGCTTCTGCATGCTTGCTGAGCAAAGAAAGTCTGCATTTCAACTAGCACAGGGTATTGATTCTTACCAATGCTAATACATTTCTGAGAGGATCCGGCCAGCACTGCAAGCTGAGGTACATCCAATTAAACACAAGCCGGTTCAATGTTCATCTCTGCCTCTCAAGGCCACACTCGACGTGCATACGTGCACACACATACACAATCACTTCCTCTCAAACTAAGACTTGATGCTATTCCACCACCATCTGTGTCCAGTCAATGCTGATTTCATTTGTGAATTCATTACAGGTGAGTCTCGGGCCATGGCTTCTCTGATGCTTTCGGGCCTGCGAACTGTATGGGTATATATTTTTCATTCTGCAGCATGACTTTCAAGTATTAGTATACGTGTGCATGTGTGGGCCCAGTCTGATTTCTCTGGTGTGCATTCCATATTTTAAGTCCTATTCATCTCACATCTTCAAAGCCCTATATGGACATATTAATCTCACATCAGATGTTTACATTTAATCAGATCAGAGATGAAATCATGCATGAATGTTTACTCTTACTATTGATTCCTTATCCTGCTCTACCATAGAAAACTACCATAGTGTGTAGCGTAGGTTTAACCCCCAGACATTCAAAATAAGAGTAGTAAGGCACCAAAATCAAAATCATACCCTGTCACTTTAAAAAAGTCACTGGAAACCACTTAGAGAGTTAGCCCGGATAGCCTGCTACAAAATGCACAAGATAAACAAAACACAAACCATCAATTCATTTTTTTATCAAATTAAATCGTGCTGTATTTAACCCAAATAGCAGTAATCAAATCAAAAGTGTATGGTTCATACTCAAAACAATTTTACATACAAAATGCCGATTAAATCAAGAGAAACAGAACTCAAATCCTGAGTCCAAATAAGAAAACCAAATATCCTTTAAATCATTTCATGAAAGCTGCAGTGGGTAGAAATAGAGCAAATATGATTCAAAAGTTATTAAAAGTTATTTTTATATAAACGGTCACTATATCCTGTGAGTAGTGCATGAGACAGGTAATCTGAGAAAAATCGTGTGCCTCTGTGTCCACACTGCCTGCATGAGCAGCGCCTGACGGCTGCATCGCTGAACTACTCTGTGATTCCCGCGTCGGGTGTTCACACTAGCTGCGTTTCTGCTGCTGTCAGCCCTTTCTTTCCACATAGTTTGCCTTTCATAATGACCATTTCATTTCATTATAAATGTCATTTATATTTATTTTAGACAGAGAAAGGTTAAGAAAGGTGTGGTAATTTGTAAATAATAGTAATAATCCACCATTAAAACCCCCGTACATTATTCATTCATGGAGCCCTGCGAGTCACTGCATGTTCTATGACACTGTCCTGTACATATTTCAGAATAAATTTCAGAATTTGTGTTAACAAAAGACGTAATTCTGTCCACAGAAAAAAAACGCTTGAGGGCTTTTATTTTGAAATGAAAGCAGTAAGTGTTGATTTCAAAATAAATCTTTACTTTTTTTCATGTCCGTGACATATTCTACAGATATCTAGACATCAAAACTGTAGTAATGTAGCTGGTATGATGTCAATATACAGATATAGATACAGATATCCAATTCTGTTTACTTTCAGTTGGGCTCGGGGAAAAGTGTTTGAAATTATTTTGTGAAATTAAATTTTATGAAGAAATCTTTAACAGGCTTTCCCAAATCTCTAATGTGGAGGTGGAAAGTTAGAATTGCCCATAGTCAGAATGTCCACTAGTGTAAGAATGAGGTTAAAAAAAAAACTGAATTTTCCTTTAAAAAAAAAAATTAAAAAAAATGCAAATATACAAACCTCTGTAACTGTATTGTATTCTTAATAAATGTTTGTACTAGTAAAAACTGGGAAAAGGTAGATGTACCAGCTCAGTAAACTACTATTGCAGCAGTCATGAAGTGCTTATGGAACCAATCTGCTATCGGTCTGATGACTATTCAGCCACTGGGGGCAGGGGACAATATTTCTGGAGTTCCGGTGTAGCCAGCTAGATATCCAGATAATGGATAACAGATATCCGGGCCAAGACTTCCTCACAGTCTGATTAGCAACTTCAGACATAAAAATGGAGTTGAGAGAATACGTCTACAACCGGGTTGTTTCACTTTAACTGTTTATTTTTTAGATAATAAAAAGGTAAATCAAGTCAGACGATAGTCAATGGGTTCCGAGATTACATCTCGGCCAATGCGTTCTGCCTCTTTTGCTTCACACACACAAACTGTTTACCTGCATACAACCAAAGCCCACTCAAACGTGATCCACTCAAACGTGATTGGTCAATACTACTCGGACTGCAAACGGAACCAAGAGCACTTCTGATACCAAAATCTTGTCCTGTTGCCTACACATTGTGCATTCATACGCAGATTTCTGTTTATAGAGATGAGGGTCAGTCACACCCTTGACATGTGCCAACATTGGGTAGCATTGGAAAGGTGAGAAGAGAGCGACAGATAAGACAGACAGACAGAAGGAGGAAGAAAAGATCATCTGGAAACAGAGGATGAGACTGGAGTGAAACACATGGATCCAATCCAGGAAAGAATTAGTAAAAAAGTGAGCAAAATTAGGGAGAAGCAAAAGCAGATCAAAATGAGATAAATTAATTCAGAGAGGAGTGATGGACTAAAAAGAGGGGAAAAGTAAAGAAAGCAAAAAAAGAAAAACAGAAGGAGAAAGCAGAGAGATAGCAGTTACTAGTAAAATAGCCTTTTGAAAGCTCTGATCCAGTAAAGTGGTTTCTAACTGCAGCGATTTCCACTGATGCCTTTGAAAGTATAACAAAATGTCAGTCAGGATTAAGACCTAGGGGCTTATAAGAACATACCACAAACTTTTGGGTTTTGTGGCCTCTCCTAACGAGACCCCTTTCACTCACGTCATGCTTGGGTAAAGTAGTTAAAGAGCTCTGATCTAGAAATTAACTCGTAGTCTGTATAGCAGAATTAAACATGCCTCAGGCCACTTGATACTTTGGTGGCCGTAAATGTCCTTTAATGGCACAGAGAGAGCTGCTTGGTGTTGAAGGTGAAGAGTGTTTGAATCCACAAATCGTGTCTATACCAGTACCCACAGATTCTGTAAAGTGGCATTAGAAACTGCACAACATGCTAAAGCCTCATCCACACTGGGAACGTCAACAGCGCGTGGCGGCTGCGTTACCTGTTGTTTTTTATTTTGGCATCCGTGTTAACAGGTTAGAGCAGACACACTGCACGCATGATACGCGGTTCGGCTGCGTGTCAGTTGCGTCTCTTCTAGAGATTCGAGGTCTCGCCTATTTTGACACAAGTCGCGTGTGGTTCACAGCAGCGCCAGACAGTGGAAGTGATCTATTGACTGTATATTGACATCATACCAGCAACATTACTACAGTTTCGATGTCTATCTATAGAAAATGTTAAGGAGATGAAAAAAAGTAAAGATTTATTTTGAAATCAACACTTCCTGCTTTCATTTCAAAATATAAGCCCTCAAGCATTTTTTCTGTGGACAGAATTCCTTCATTTGTTAACATGAGGCTTTTATTCTGAAATATTTGCAGGACAGTGTTGTAGCACATGCAGTGACTTGGAGAGCTCCATGAATGAATATAGTACTGGTTTTAATTGTGGATTATTACTATTATTTACAAATTACCACACGTTTCTTAACCTTTCTCTGTCTAAAATAAATATAAATGATATTTATAATGAAATTAAATGGCCAATATGAAAGGCAAACTCTGTGTAGAAAGAAAGGGCTGACAGCAGCAGCTGCAGCAGCTGAAACGCAGCTGGTGTGAACACCTGACGCGTGAATCACGCAGCTGCCACACGCCGCGCCACGCCACGCCGCGCCACGCCACTGACGTTCCCAGTGTGGATGAAGCGTAAGGTTTGCCATTCTGGACCGCTGTTTTATACCCAAGGACAGAAAGGACGAGAAGCAAAAGCTCTAATCTTCTCTGAATGGTACGTTGGTCTGTGTTTTCACATTTTCTTACCGCTTCTAGCGATGTGAATATCGATTGTGTGAAAACTTGAGTGAAAAGGATCTTTTCTTGATATTGTTGATTACTTGAATTATGATGAGTATTGGGTGGCCAATTACTTGTGTTTTTATTTGCCGATTGCTGTGACGGATAAGATAGGACTTATAGAGCGATAAGTAGATGGACCGACAGAAGGAATGGAGGGTGACGAGAAATAAGATGGAGGTTGGGTCTGTCAAGCTCATACAGAAGCTCTAACAAACCCTACATATTATTCATGTTAGCATACGATGATTACCAGCACTACGTTTTACAAAGGTTTGAGAGTAATCTCTGCCTAGGGGGGAGGCAATACATGTGCAGCTTTCTCTAAAAGGACAGAGGGATGATGGAGAGAAATGGACGGCCAGAGGGAGGGGATGAATAGATGTAGGGATGGAGAGATACATAGATGGATTGATTGGGGTAGGACCAGCAGGAGGGAAAAGTATAGATAGCTAAATAGATGGTTAGAGAGGCAGGATGAGAGATAAAAATGGATGGACTGATAAGATACATATACACAGAGCAAAGTAAGGCTGGGTGATGTTTAAAGGAGGTCATGAGCTACACAATCTGTGCTCCAGTTTTGTGTCTGTTACTGTGATTTCCTGTCAATGAAGTTTAAGTTTCAGTATGTTGCCATCAATGATGAGGGAAACATAGAATGCATCCCTTATACTGCTGTCTATATTGTACATATCGTATCTACAGTGTATACACCATGTTCACGTCATACCTCCAGCTGTTTATTCTGTATATAGCCTAATGTCAACTGTTAGCATCTGGGGGTCCTCCCCCAGAAAGTTTCCTGCATTCTGGTGACTTTAAAAGCAGCAAGCGCGGCTTAAACATGAGCTCAAACTGCGCTGTGTCGCGAGCATAGACTGCTCTCTTCTGCCGAGAAATGACAGTTGGTGTAGCTCTATTGTTGTCCATGTGGAAACAGTAGAGATTATACACACTGCTCATTTCTAGAAACAGGCTAAGATTACGAAAAGGAGAAAAAAGTGTGGAGATTTGTCATAAATCGGGAGAAATTGTGACCCCGGGAGGAAACCGGGAGAGGTGCAATGAAAAACGGGACTGTCTCAGGAAATTCGGAACGGTTGGCAAGTATGAACGGGAGTCTGGTAGATGAATAGCTTTGGGTCAGGGGAACCACATAAAACATTTTCTACAAAATGAAAAGATGACAGAAAGCACACAGTGGATGGATGAATGTATGCGTGGACGGGACTTGAGGGAGATACAGATTAGATTAGATGGACAGGTAGAGAGACTTGGGTTTGAAATACAACTCTGCTATATGCGAAGAAGGGACACAAGAAATGCATGAATGGATGGATGGATGTTGGGGTAGATAGATACAGAGGCATGTTCCTATCCTTTGGCATGCTTGTAAATCTAATCTGTGACAAGCCCCGTCTATCCAGCAGCGATGACGGACAAACTTTTAGGAGAGGGAGACAGAGAAAAAGTAGGCTAAGCCTGGAAAAAAGTAGAAATGATGTCAGTTTGTCTTTTGGGACAGACAGAGAAAGATCAAAAAGGGCGGGAGGTTAGAGAGCACTTAAACTGAGTTTTGGATTGGAGAAAGGGGAGTAGAGACTGAGCACACAGTGACAACACATTTCAGAGATGAATAGAGACAGAAAGAGAGGCAGGCAGGTAAGAAGAAAGATGGCTACAGGGGGAGCGAGGTTACTGATGTTACTGAGCAACATCCTCTTCTGGTGGGGCTGAAGTGGCGGTCATTGGTACAGTACTACTGTACTCTTGATGTTGTAGGTTCAAACACATCCCACCTCCTTTACACATAGACTGTATATAAGAAATGGACGTAGTCACTGTGGCGTCACCCATTGGTTTGTAGACTACCGTTTTGAAGTCTCGAGTTCGACATTTTGGCCGTCGCCATCTTGTGTTTTTGCAGCCAGTGTGAGTGACACGAGAGTTTGGAGCTAAGTACAACCAAAAGCTGAATAAGGCATTTTTAGGTGACCAAAAAGGCTACAATTAACTTTAATGAAGTGGAAACACACTGTGAAAGGGTTAAAGTTGTAAGATGAAAACACGGATAACTCCCAGACCAGACAACGCCGTGGTAGCGACCTGTCAATCACAAGGTAGCCACGCTCTAAAGCATCCCCTGCTTTATGGTCTATTTGATTCTAAATGGGACCATAATTTACTAAATGAACATCATGCTGTATTGAAGACGACTTGAAACTAGCGACTGAGACCATAAACTCTTGTTTACAATGTTTACTCTAGTTTTCGCCTCGACTTCGGTCACATTCCTGTTTTGCCAGACGGGCTTCACTCGATATAACTTTGGTTTTGTTGCGTTTCCGTGTAGTTTGTGTTGGAGTCTGAGTTGTGGTGGAGGCTGGACGTTTGTTGGCGTTAGCGGACACCATTTCTAAATGAATGTTAGCTATGGTTGTACACTGTAAGCCATGAAGCGTAGCAGAAGAGAGTAAAGGCACACGTGAGTGCGCATTACGTCACATCCGTTGGATTTACCCGGAAAAAACGGCCTTGGTTCTTCACATTAAAAGCAGTCTACAGGCTGAGAGAGGAAACCCAGAAAGTCGCAGAAGGTCTAATTTTTTAGGTTAGGTTACAACCTGTTCACATATTGCCAATAAAAAAACATTTATACTTGTGAAAACTTACATACAGTCCCTTTAAAGATAATGTTCAAGGGTCATACTGGTGTTTTTGCAAGCTTTAGCTCATTTGCTAAATATGATCAGGAAAGTCTACTGCTGGATTCTCTGTGATTGTGTGGCTTATATTATTTGTTGCGCTGTAATGCATTCAAATGCTGTTTGAATCTCCATCTTCCGAGTCTTAAAGGCTGAAGTTACATGTCCGGTTATGTCTTATGTGGCACACACAGACAGTTATCTCTTTACTTCTGCGGCAGCCTTCCATGTCTTTGGTCTCCACCAAACCCTTCTTGACTACATCACCAACAATAATTATCCCTCCAAAGTGTGTCAGCACCTTTTCATACAGAGGCTTTTTATGTGCCATTTTCTAATTAGCATTTAATTACACGGTCAGGTCAACGAAAAGCAATTTCCTTCCTGTCAGCTATAAAATAAACAAGACCTAACGGCTTCATAAACCAGACTCCATAAAAACTGCTGTCTCTATTTCTGTTCAGTGGAGCACCTGCAGGAGTTCTCTACTCATGGTTTTGTTCACAAACACTTGATTCGCTTGTTTGGGGAAGATGAGTTTATACTGTCAGACTAAACTGAGATTAATTCAATTGCATTTTATAGTTTATTGGGTCTTCTGAGAGGAAGAAATGTCTCATAGCACTTTAACGCTAAATAAAGCTATTCAGAGTATATACGTTGAAACATGTATCTGTCTGGAGTTCACTTCTAAGCCCTGTAAGGTTTATACACTCATAAAATATAGTGAAATTCTGATCGAACAATTTTGTTCCTCTCAACCTGATAATCTTTGCGTTTTAATAACAAAATTAGCTTTGTTGTGGATTTCCTCCTTGCTCGGGTGATAACGCTCTCTTACTTTGAAACAATTAATTGTTAATTTTCCCTAAACAGAACCTCGTCTTATCCTGTGTTAGTGTTCGAAGGTCATTTGTATTAAAAAAAAAGAAAAAGAAGAAAAGAAAAAAAAAGCAGATTAATTTCTAATTAGCTTTTGTTCATTAGACTCCAGCGATAATGGGGCGAAGGGTAACGTGCTAATTGGAGTAATATGCTAATAGAAGGTAAACTAATTTTCTCTCACAGCGAGAGGTTTTCATGAGCCCCGGAGGTGAGCGCAAAGGTGAACTGTTGTTGGGTCAAGATTGTCTTCTTTAAAGTTTGGACTAAAGAGAACAACAGCAATGCATTAAAGGAAAGTGTCATCTGAAAGTGTGCCAGCCTCTTCAAAAAAAAAAATAAAACTATAGAATATTGCATTTAATTTAACCCTTTGAATGTAGCAGACATCGTGAGCTTTAATGAGAAACACCAGACATTTCTGGAAAAATCATCTCTTCGTGGTACCCCACCGCACGCCACCCCAAATTTAAATATAGGCCCACTGTACCCCAAAGAGTAATGTAGCTTACATCACATCAAATGAACCATATGTTGCCCCAAATATGCTTTCAGGGGCAGATGATGAGACACTTAAATTGCTGTCAGCTGCTCCAGACGGAGGCGACGAAGCGTCTGGCTCAAATTCCACTGCAGACCTGGACCACTTCTTAGCTGTCCATCGTGTCCGATGATGACGGTTGGTCCAGGGGGTTGGGGGGGGGGGGGTTCAGCGCCATTGGCGCTGGTGCCACTTCATGTGGCTGTGGAGGCCAATACGTGAGCCACACACTCGCCCGCAGATGGGGCAAGGGAGCCCAGATGTTGGGGTAGTGCCGGCTACCCGCTGGTGTCGTTGGGCACGCCTTTCGGTCCTCGCATGTGATGTATCTGTTCGGCCGCTCTGGCACAGGTGACCTGCCAGGCTGACCTATCGAGTGCCAGATGTTCTAGATGGGAGGGGTTTATGTTGCAGCGCTTGAGGAGGTCTTTAGGCACACAGACACACAGCAGCACACGGCAGCCTCTGTAGGAGGAGAAATTGCAGCTCACACAGGCTAAAGGCCCAGACGCACCAACCTGAAATCAAAGAACTAGCGGCGACCAAGGCCACCAGTTGGGGGGCCTCACGTTGCCTTCGTCTTGGCCAAAAAGTTGCACTGGAACACACCGTAAAGACTACAGCCGACGGCCGACTACCACGTACGTTATGCGCCTGCATGAGATAAAATAACTCTTCCTTCCAGCAGGCAGCGGTAGTCTGTATTCATCATTCAAAAAGGGAAACCGAAAGACCGAGAACTGTGGATATACAAGCTGTTGTTATGATACGTACATGAAATAAAGCGGCGTTTGCCGACCATTTTCACACCAATCTCACTCACCACTTAGCTTCACTCCAGATGGCCATGTCGCTGTGAAAATATCCGTGTATTGGAATGATCAGATGAAGATGAAGATGAAAAATTAGAAGAGCTTTCTGAGTGCGCCCTCATGACTTTGCTCGTTGGCTTGCTTTCCTCACATCCATTTCTCTTCTTGTGCGCTGATTCGTTTAAGCTGAACCGCCAATCAGAGTGTTTTCACTCACCGACGTGCGCCGCCACCGATTGAACATCCTGAATCGGCTGAAAAACCTCAGACACAGGCAGACTAGAGCCGACAGTGCGGGACACACCACACCGCAAAAACTAGGCCGACGGATGCTCACCGGCTGCCCGTCGGCTTGGTGTGTCAGAGCCTTAAGACTCAGACTATTTCACCTCAGCTCCCAAGCTAATGATAGGAACTCCATCTGAGGTTATTGACATGGTTGGAAAAGCTCATCACCTTTGGCTGACACAAATGTGCACTCTTTACAACTCTATGGTGCCTGAAAACAATTGATATCGCTTACATATGGCACTAAATGGGTTTTGTGCAAGGATGAATTCACCTTCCCTGACCCTATAAATGCCAGAGATTGGCTTGCAAATAAACCGTTGATTGAATGCTTGGACATAGAAGGCAAAGTGTCCATACAGAATTCATTCATCACAGTATGGAACAGCAATGTGGGAATAATGAGAGAGGAAAATTCAGCGTTCACGGTGCATGCTCTCATGCAAAATGTAAAACCAAGAATTGCGTCGATATACAGAGTGATGGTCCCCGAGTGGCAAGGCGTGGGACTGGAAAACAACCATGTTGAAACTGTTGGGTCTGCGTAGAAGTCATGTTTTACCTGCAGAACACCCCACAGGCTATAAACTAAAACTGTTGCAGAGTGTAAACACCAACAGGAGGATGGTCAGCATGCAAGCAAAATTGAATCGCAATTATGAATCTCCCAGAGAACCTGATATGGAGAGGGCAGAAAAGAGTACCGGCAGCTTGTGAGAGGTGCCGGTGCACAAGGAAAAGTCACGGTACCCCGAGGAGTAAAATGAAAGTGTCGGTACAGTGTACCGGTGAGTAGTGGCCCACTTTGAGCACTGCAGAAAATGCTCCTAAAACCCCAAAAACATGTACATATCCCACATGTCTTAAACGGAAAATGTTCCATTCATAATAAGGCCTAAATTGGAATATCTAAATGCTGTTTACATGACCCATGTCAAATTTGGAATTGTCATATTCGCAATGATCATTCAT
The DNA here is from genome assembly GCA_916700685.1 of Adelosebastes latens. NCBI lineage: Eukaryota > Metazoa > Chordata > Actinopteri > Perciformes > Sebastidae > Adelosebastes > Adelosebastes latens. The sequence goes on from CAKAKR010068818.1 coordinate 78,109, forward strand.
ACATCATGCAGCCCAAACTGTGCTGTTAATAACACCACGGCCTAGACATGACCACACATTCCACACTGAGTGGAAATTTACACAGATCAGTGTTAGGATTTTAGGTTTAGATACTTCGTCATTCAACGACCAGCCTACTTAACATAATCCACTGGCGGACAGCTTTGCCTCAGCAGTCTGTACCTATCACTGCGTTGTTTTATGTATTTATTTATAGAGGTATTTATTTTCCCCCCCTCTTGTGGCCCCCACAGTACCCTTGTGCCTCTAGCATTTGCATGTAGTGCTTATGCCAGCAGTTGGCTCTGTGTTGGAGAGCGTGACATAGGATGCACTGCAATCTCTAACCTTGATACGGTGACAGGTGGAGGGAACAGCAAAAAAAAGAGAGAACAATGAGGAGGACAGTGAGCTATGAAAAACGGCTTTCTTGGCACTCTTCTCACAAGATTGATGAAAGAGAACATTTTATCAATCATGAAGGGAAATTTCAAGTTTAGCAAGAGAGCAAGGCGAATGGTTATGAGTCAAGGAAGCTCCGGTAAGGGGGACGCGCTGCATTACACTTAAAGGGGACATATTATGACAAAACTCACTTTTTCAGTGCTTGTGCACGTACAGTCGGCTATCTGGAGTGCCTACCAACCCACAAACTGAAATAAGACAATGTGATTCAATAAGGCATTCAGATTAGGCTCCCCTTCCTATGTCACTTGCAGGCTCATTAGAATATATTGCACCCCCATCAGGATTTAATCTAAATACTCATTCACACAACGATGGCTCAGCCTTCAGGAGCAATTTGGGGTTCAGTATATTGCTCAATGACACTTTGACATGTGGACTGGAGGAGCCGGGAATAGAACCACCGACCTTCCGATTGGTGGACGACCCCGCTCTACCTCTGAGCCACAGCCGCCCCGGGTGAATGCAGGTATATGTAGATATTTTTTTTACATTAAAGCATGTAAACATGTTCTAGAACAGGGGGTGTCAAACATACGGCCGGAGGCCCAGCACCGGCCCGCCAAAGGGTCCAATCCGGCCCACTGGATGACTTTGCAAAGTGTGAAAATTGCAGCTAGTCATTCTATGATTCATTATTTTTTTTAATTCATGCACATTTGTAAATATAACATCTAAAGCAAGTTCACAAGAACATGTTGATAACACAGTTGACGATCAATTAATCCACTCTGTGTGCACACAATAATATTGATGAAATATTGTAGAGGAGGAGTAGAAACTTACTAAACTGCCTTCAAATCTCCCTCCCTGAAGGAAGTGACATCACGTGATGTTGGACATGTGACTTTGGAGCAAACCATTGCTGATTTATAGGGGCTTTTTCAATGGCTAACGCAGTTGACAGAGGTTTCTCTGACACTCACAGAGTGGATGATTTAATGTACATGAATGAGCCAAATACTTTTTAAAACACCTTTCTCATATTTTAATGATTATTTTGAAGAAATAATTATGAAGATTATATACAAAAACATGTATTTTAGTGTTAATCTGAAGAGCAAAACCTGACATTTAGCAAATAGGACAGCACAAAAACAGCAAATTCCTGTATAGAATAGGCATTTTCTGCAAAATAAATGATGGGACCTGTTGACTTTTTTGTATTAAATGAAAGAGAAATGTGCCCCAATATGAAATTGATCAATGCTTAAATTGATTATTTAGTTATTAGTTATAGTGGTATAATAGTGGTATAGTGGTATATAGTAGTTAAATTGATAAATACAGCCCAAGGACATGACATGTACCCCTAATTATAGAATGACTCAGAGAAGTCATTAATTCCAATTTTTCAATAAAATGCAATGCTATTCCTATTATAGATCCCAGATGCTTATGCACAGGCTTCATGACACAACACTGTCAAGCGTATAGGCTACTGTTCATACAGGAGACATCGTCGGAAAATGTAAAGTGGACACAGAGTGTCAGGTTTTCTAAGAGAAATGGACCAATTCCTTTCTTCACAGAGGTAAATGAGTGCTTGGTGTGTTCACAGCACCTTTCAGTGCTCAAAAAATATAATATTCAGAGCCACTATCAGACTCATTATGGCAAAAAAAAAAAAGAACTTGCAAGGACAACTAAGAACAGAGAAGATAAATTAATTATTGTCTGTTTTTTGTCATATCTGAGAGATTGGCGAGACATCTCAGGCTGTTCATCATCTGTTTTGTGAATCGTCGTCATTAACTGTGAACGTTTTCAGAATGTAATTGTACTTCTTAACACTAAAATAAAAGGAACAATTATTTAGAAGTTTTGTTATTTATAGGTTATCATGCAGTTGTTTTACTGGTCCGGCCCACTTGAGATCAAATTGGGCTGTGTGTGGCCCATGAACTAAAATGAGTTTGACACCCCTGTTCTAGAAGGAAACCCAAAATACAAGTATGAATCTGACAATGAGCATGATATGTCCCATTTAAAGGGACTCAGCTAAAGAGACATTGAAGAAATAGAGCAAGATATTTAAGAAAATCTGTTACGGGTCAAGATCAGTGGTAAAGTCTATGTTCTATTAACTTGATGGCGGGGAGCGCGGGCAAAGTGCATTTGGGTCAGTTTGGCAAGAGGCCAGGTTATTTTATATTTCGAGCAAGGGAGACGAAGTGTATGAAGAGTGCCGTGAGTTGATGATTGGGTCACAAATTACTTCAATAAAACACTATGTAATGTTAATTTCACTGTTAGGTGGTGACAGTCATGTGTTATGGTGTCTGTTACAGCAGCAAGAAGCTTAGTAGCAAGTTCAATTTAAGTACATTTTTACAATTACGATGAAAAATAAACCTCCAAGTATTACACTGAAGATGAAATTCAAGGTTATATTGATAACCTTTTTATGTTGACCACAGAGCTTTTAGAAAGGTGCCTCCCCTGGTGGCTAATGAAGGAGGAAAACCATGACAACTGAAAGGATGGCTCGTTCTTTTTCTCTTTCTGCCAAATGGGTTCGAGCAGAAAGCCATGCCAGATGGTCCAACGGTTCCAGAGGTTCCAGAAAATGAGGACTCTCCTTTTCTCCTTTTCAAAGCACAAGCACGTGAAAAAAATGATAACGATTGTGAATTTATCATTTAAATTATGTTGACAGGTCCAAAATGAATGTTTTGTTCTTCTCTGTGGAAGATATCTGACGTTTGGTTCCCACTTTTAACAAGGCTTGTGGGCCAATAGTAAAACGACGTTGGTATCACATGGCGTCTCTGTGGCCTCCGCAATCAAGTTGCCAGTTATGGCCGGGCTTCACGGGCTGCATGAGCAGAATTGCAAATTGCAAATTGGACAAAATTACGCAAACAAATAGGAGGGAAGTTACAAATGTCACTTGGCCCACAGACCAGCAGGAAGTGATCCATAAATGCGCAACTATCATTCCACGTGTGCACATGGATGCACAAATGCGCACAAACCACTTGACATGTAAACCTGCAACATTTCTATGTTGAGTTAAAATATGTGTTTAGTGGCTGAATGTTAGCAGTTGCATCTTTAAGAACGAAAAGAGGTGTCGTGTGTAACCTAAGGGCGTTTTCACACCTGTAGTTCGTTTGCTCTGGTCTGAATCAGGGACCGAATTGTTACCATGCTGCATATCGCCTCGAGTTTGGTTTGTGTTCACACAGCAGCATTTATAAGCGGACCAAAATGTTGGTGCGCAAAGAAACTGCTCTCTAATTGGTCAGAATTTCCATGCTGGAAAACTCCCGGAAATAAACAAAGAAGAGCAGACTTCCAGAACGCAACAATGGAGGGACAACTACGCGGCTTGATCTTGGCCCTGGCCATCTTTTTTTTGACCTCATAGCAATTTTTCACTCAAGGCAAACGATACAGTTTGAAAATGAGAAAACAATGTATTGATGCACTGGAGTCGCCGAAGGCGCATATCAAGACGTACAGAGGACGGAGGAGGAGGCGTGCATTAACCCTCCTAAACTGTGACATGCTCATCGGCTGAAAATATTTCCGAAGATCCATCATGTATGCCCGTGATCTTCAACACAGCCTGATGTTACACCTGTTTAGTACTGAAGTGAATAGCGAGGGCAAGCGTAGGCTCTTTTGTAGTAATGTTGCTACCGGAGCTACCGGGTTAATCCAAAAAGGTGCAATGCTTTCTCCAGTTGGGCCGGATCGAGGTCGAATCATGTTCTCACCACAAACGAAGCGTACCGAACCGTACCGCAGTTTGTTTGGAAGCGAACCGAAATGACCCCTTCAAGGAGGTCTCGGTTCGCTTGTTTTGGTGCGCACCCGAGTGCGAAGAGCACCATTGGCGTGCAGGCAGGGAAAAAGGTGTTTGACAGAGAAAATAATTACTCTTCAGGAAAGAGGGGTGGATGTAGAGGCATTACAGGGGTCAGAAAGAGTCATGCTAGAGAAAGTGACACTGGAGAATTATTGTAAATGAAGGGAGAGTGGAAGTGCAGAATGTTACAGAGGTCACTATCAACCATGTTAGAGAACCTCGGTAATCAATACCTTGCACTTACTGTGATCAATATGTAAAATCCTGCAGCACACTCCTGATCGTCAATCAATAAGACCAATGAAACCCATGTTTGGTTCAGCACATGTGCACTTTCACTCATCACCTATGTATTCGATGTAGTGCGGAAAAAACTTGCAACCAAGAATCTTCCTGCCACCATGACCACAAGGGTTTATGGGAAATCGAGAGCATTGAAAATGTCACTGAAATCTCCTCAGGCATGTTTTTTGAATACCACCGGTTCACGAGAAAGTGGGCAGTCAAGATATTTAATCATTAGCATAATCAGTTCCCTCATATTGTGATATAAGGAGAACTGTTCTGCTCTGTTTATGGACAAGTTTCATTCATTCAAGAGTAAACACAGTGGACAGTGTTGCCAGATTTGACTAATCTCAGAGCCCATCGGCTATTGGTGTGACCAAAGTTTTGCCTCTGGGGGCAACAGCCAATATTTCCTTGGGCTCTGGTTCTGGTAGCCAGCGGATATCCAGATAATGGATATCCGGGTAATAACTTCCTTTTCCGTGTACCGGTCATTGGTCACAGTCTGATTAGCAACTTGACATGAGATGCAACCAAAACCTGCATGCAATATGTGTGTATATACACACATATACACATATCTTGAGGTCAGAGCTCAACGCCATGTAATTGCAGAGCTGTCCCGCATTAGAAAAATAGAATTGTATACGTTTTTATGCTAAAAATAATCAAGCCAAAAAAACATAAAACATATATATATATATATATATATATATAAACAAACAAGCACACATTACAAGTTATGTAATATAGGACTGTTAAAGGGACACAAGTTGCTTTCCTAATGAGCTGATATAAATGCCCTGCACATATAGCACATATGTGTGAGGTGTGTTGGCTGCATGTTAGCGGCTAACAAATTCCACCATTACTGTGATTGTATTAAGTGTAAGGGTAATATATTACTGTCTCTCAGGGTTCAAATTAAAGGGAAGAGGAAATGCAGTGTGTGATTTCTAGTTAGCAGTGATGTGAGTTGTTATGCACTTTATTTTATCCTCCATTACTTAATACATAAAGAAAACATTAGGTTTTTATATGAGGTCCATTACATACCAATTTATGTGTGTCCCTGACATAATTCAAACTACACTGTATTTTCCTATTAGTCCTCTGAAACACAATTCTGTTAGTGTAATTATGTATTATTAATAGTAATTATGTGATTTATCCTTGTTCATATTTAATCACAGTTTCTGTGCACATCACGGTCACTGAATATCTTCCTCTCTCACACTCATATATACACACATGTATGGGGACTTAGATTATTTTTATTGTAGGTGCAGTGATGCCCCTTGAGGATTTCTTTCTCTTAGTACTCTCCATTTCTCTCTCCTTCTTTCACTCACTGAAAGTCCTTTCAAACACAACATGGCAACGGCACCACAGCGCTCTAGAACCTATTATTTCTAATTGCTTGCGCCTCGCCACGTTGCGTCGAGCATAGCCCAACTTTGGTCGCTGCACGCAGCTTAAACACAACGCAAAAGTGAGCATGGCTCACATAAACCCCGCTCACTACTTGACCCCTACTAAAGTAGGGCCAAAGGTTTTGCCCTTATGGAACTAATGGAATTAATGGGCATTAACTAATTAACTAATGGACTTCTAACCCCCAAAAGACACAACTAGACCACACTGTCAACCATCATACCAAATTTGAAGTTCCAAAGTTAAATAGTTTCCGAGTTCTGCTGCGGAAACGAAAGTGTGACACGCGGACGGACGGAAGGACGGACAGACGGAAGGACGGAAACGCGGAGCGCTATATATCCCTGACTATGTTGTCGCGGGGGTATAATGAGCTCAAACTGTGCTATGTCACGAGCATAGACTGCTCTCTTCCGCCGGGAAAAGACAGTTGGTGTAGCTCTATTGTCGTCTGGGTGGAAACAGTAGTGATTATACACGCTGTTCAGTTCCAGAAACAGGCTAAAATTTTTTAAATTTGCCATAAATTGGGAGAAATACAAGAGAATTGTGACCCCTGGAGGAAACCAGGACAAGGCGAAGAAGAACGCGAGTCTCCCGGAAAAATCTGGAGGGTTGGCAAGTATGCACCCAGGCAAGTATCAACTCTAATTTCCCTGCTTATTAAAGCACTTATCAAAGCATTAAATTGTAGAGTTTGGATCACTAAGATGTGAAGTGCTGACTCAGTGAGCTCCCCCTCTCTCTCTCTTCCATGATCCATTCTGTCTCTTTGTGACACTCCATTCAATTTAAATATCCTGTATCTCTTTCATTGGCATGGGTGTGGGATTAACAATATTGACAAAGCATATAAATAAATTGAGTGCATTTCAGTTTGTACTCTCACTCTCTCTTCCTGGCAGTCCAGGTCAGGTATTTTGTGCCAAAGCTTACAGCCTTAGCGCCGTCATCACTGTGATATATGGCCTCCTCTCCTTTGGTGATTAGGTCTAACAGTTATGATTCAGTGAAGCTGGCAATTCACATTTAAAGCAGTGCATTAGCAGTCCGTGCTAACATAATTAGCTACACTTTGAAGGCAGCTGAAACCACAGAGCACGAACCCCTGGGCCCTCATGCCAACGCGCAGGGTTAGCAACACTGAACTGATTAAAAATCTGTCATGTATGGACAAACAGGGGGACTTCCATTGGACGAGAGGCTCAATGGCAAACTGACTTCTAATTTGGCAGGTGATTCAGAGGAGGTGGATTAAGCATTTCATACTATAAAAACTCATCTGTTAAAGCTGCACTAGGTCAATATTTTTTACATGAACTTTGGGTTTGTAACAAAGTGTGAGAGAATTATCGCCCGACACTGCGGTTCCCCTCAACTCTATGGAGCTCTTTCGTTTAGTTTTGGTTTTGTAGACCCGCAAATTCCTCTCATCAACCTGCCACAACACAACAGGCAGTTTGTGTACGTATGTGTGTGTAACAACTCTTACAACAGATCCACTGTACCCTACCTGACCAGCACCAGATGGCAGACAACATTAGACATCAGCTGGTGAACACAGGCCCTGTTCAGACCTGGCATTATCATGCGTCCTGGGTGATCTGATCACACGTGGACAGCCAAGTACGTCTGTTCACACCTGGCATTAGAATGCGTCTCCAATGACCGCTTGTGATTGGATCCCACTTCCCCGTTCTGTATGCGAATAAACACAAAGTAAACATGTGGCTAATACAGCAGACGATGCAATGTAATATTACAGCAATGTCAGTAGTTACATCCTACATATTCGCAAAATTCGGGTAGCTTTTATTAACATAAAAATATAAGGTTATTGTCTACTGGCAGGCCCCGGGGACCAGCGGCGCACAGAACTTCAGTGAGCGAGGGATGACAGCGGGAGAGCAAGAGGGCGAGCGAGTGAGTGGGCGTCAGATCTGTGCAGGGCACCAGAACAAAAATACTGACACATCATCGACAGTATGATAATAACTTCAAGATAACACAAGATTCACTCTCAATGGTTTCTGGGACATGAGAAATACAGCAGGCAGCAATGCACTTCCTGTGCCTAGTCTGATATAGATATATATATATATATATATATATATATATAAATTTTAATATGTTGCTAAAGCCTATAAAGAAAATACAGTTGTACCGACAAGTATACAGTAGAGCACAGAAGCCGTTTCCATGTCACGAAGCAGACAAGCGCTCACATCTGCCTGCCCTTACGAAAAAAGTAGTATACTTCAAGTTTATTTTATGAAGTAAACTTAAGTAAAGTTCAAGTTTATTTCTCTAGTATACTTTATGTAGTAAGTCTACTAATATCAATGTACTAGTAGTATTCTTGTAAGTGTACTACTTCAATTCTTCTTGGGACTAAATTGTCCTACTTTTTTTAGTTTATAAAAGTATACTTTTAAGTGTACTTTAAGTGTAAGAATCTATATTTGAGTACACAACTGGTTTACATCTAAGTTATATTTTATAAAGCAGCTATACTATGAGGTGAACTATACTACAAGTGAACTTATAGGTATACTATTAATTTACTTGTAGCCCACTTTTTAGTTTATGAAAGTACACTTTAAAGTATATTCCCTGTAGTTTAATAGTTTTGTACTGCAACTATACTTGTACGTTTTCTTTAACTTTTAGTACTTAGCCAATGATTTATGAATTACATAAAGAGACTTGCTCCTTCCCCTTTTGACTTGATGTTTTGTGATGAGATTAAATAAATAGATAAAATGAGTTTTTCTGCAAAAACGTACAAAATTATTGATGAATTGAATTAAATTCATAAAAAGTAGACTGAAAGTATACTCTCTTATTTTAAGTTTAAAAGAAGTATACTACTAGCACACTTGAATAAACTTCTTTTTGTCTATTCACATGAGGAGCGCAGAGAGACCCCACGGATGTCAGATGAGTAGGCGGTCCTTAATGTGGCCCAGGATACATTCGTGCACACACTGTTAAAAGATCGTGGCCATATGTGGCCCAGACCACCTCCAAATGTGGTCTGAAAGATCTGATCTCAATGCATCTTGAGTGAATTAACACTTAGAGCTGTTCACTTTGTAATCAGATCACCCAAGACGCATGTCAATGCCAGGTCTGAACAGGGCCACAGTGAAGCATTTTGCAACTAAGAGCCAGATTTTAGTTTTTTCGGTCCACAAATTCCCCTCCCATTAACCCCTGGTTTCTAGCCGCAACAGGCAGATATTTTTTTGCAAAAAGATTTTAACAAATCTACTGTTTGCTATCCGCCTAGCATTAAATGGCAGGCAGGCGGACATAGTTAGAGACTAGCAGGTGAACATAGTGCAGCATTTAGCAGCTAAAGAGTCAGATATATCTCCCCAGGAGTTGGTGGAGACAGGGGAAATTTGGACTTTCTTAAAGCTGCAGTATACCCACTGCAGCTGTAAGAAATGAAGCAAATATGATTAAAAAAAGTTATTTTTATAAAACAGTCACTATATCCTGACAGTAGTCAGGATACAGTGACTCACAAACAACGATGAAACGGTCAAAACTAGGCAGCACTGATCAAATATGAATCAATATTCTGTTACTGTAATGTCTATTTCTCTCCTGAGATGTTTTCAGATCATCTTGTAGTGTACTGTTTAGCTGTAAAATGAGAAAGTTTGTGACCCGGCAGCCATGTTGAGATCAGTTGAGGAAATACTAAGTACCGCCCACCAGCCGGAGCACAGCCAATAGGAACGCTCGATAGGAATACTCTCCCTGAAATGACCTGTGATTGGCCAAAGTCTCCCGTGACAGGCTAGATATTTTTTTAAAAGCCTGAAAACAGAGCCATGAGGAGGTGCAGAAGTCTAGTTTTCTCTCAGAACACTTGAATTACAATATGCTGAAAGGTTATTACGGAAGTTTTGCCCAATGATGCCAAAAATATACTGCTGCCTACTGCCACTTTAAGTTTCCCTAAGAAATACAGCTTTTTGAGCTTATTTTCCACCAGGATGGAGATGTGTGATGACCATATCCGGTTGTTTGTGATGCAGATTCCCAGGAACCTAAAACTGTTCACTTGCTCCACCTCAGCTCTATTGATGTAGACAGGAGTGTGTGTCTTCGCCTCCATTTTCACTAAAACCGATGATCAGCTCCTTGGTTTTGCTGACGTTGAGCAAGATTGTTGATTTCTTCCCGATATGAAGTCTCATCGTTGTTTGTAATGCGGCCGATGATGGGGGCGCCTGAGCACACATCCCCTCTCCTATTACTGTGCAGTTTCAAAGGGAACTGCTTAATGACTAAATGTGATTTATTTTCAAATTGTGAGGTTACAATTATAGTGAAATTTTCATCCTTTCTTCATCTCTCCTCCCACTGAGAGATCATTGGAAACCAGATTTGGTACCAATTTCAGTTTAGATGCGATTTCTTCTTTTCCAATTTCTTTTATCAGTGTTTGTCTTCCTCTCCCTCTTTAACACCACAGGCTGGGATCCCCTCTGTGCTCCCTTAATCATACGTTCCCTCAAGACAATTTTAGACCTCTGTTCAGCCAGCCTTCAGCTCCATTAGCCTTTTGCTTTGTTTTTTTGTTTTTTTGCAGCAGCAGCAGTAGGTTACTCACTCCTGCTAACATGATTAGTGGAGATTCATTTCAAAGGTGGCCATAATCACAGACTGGAAGCCCTGGGCCTAATCTGCCAAAGGCTGAGGATGAAAACACTGAGGTGATTGAATATGCCATACATGGAAGGAGGGATAGGGGTGATTATCTAATCCGTTACTGGGTGGCCTGTTTAGTCAGACAGTGGCTCAGACCGGGGGGGAATCAAGCCAATGTAGAACTGAGTGGAAAATAAAGAATTACAGGAGTAGATGTGTTCGTGAGTAGAATAGTTCACACTTTCATAATATACAAATATCAATGCTAATATGGGTTCATAAATATTGTACATGTTGGATTTCTCGACTGTCTCCTGATGCCAATAGATTCTTTATTTCATATATAAGCCATCTCCCAGCCCATTATATACAGTGCTGCCATCTTTTCTGTAAAAAGAGACTAAATAATGAACACATTTGTTGTTACTGGCAGTATCCCTGACTCCTTATGCAGGCTTTTGTTTCACCTCGACTGATAAAACTAAATTAAATGTCTCATTTTCTCAAACACCACACAAATATGCAAACTCCCATTCCTGTTGAAATGTTCCAGATAAAGGAGTATCTGTGCAGTGTCTATTCATAGAGGATAATAATATTTTGCAATTTTACATATTGATTATATTCCGCTATTTCCTAATAAGCAATAATAAATAGCTGGTGATTTATTTAATACATTTCCAGGGAAAGAATACAAAGGTTATTGATAGGCATTAATACAAACGCTTTTTTTCCATGTCCGCTGGTAAGTAAATAATATTTAGCAAGTAACTTCTTTGAAATTTCTTAATAAGTACACCAAAATGTATAAACTAACTTCAATTTAGTCGCCTGATCAGCAGAAGTTAGACAGAAAACTAGTTGGAAGTTAAGATTTAACAATTCAGTTACACGCCTGTTATGCAGAAGTTATATATTAGATAAGCGGTTACAATTCACCCCCTGCTGCCCTGATGTGAATATTAGATATAAATGAGGTCATCCACAGTACTTACCAGTAAACAGTGAAACTACAAGCTATTTATTACCTGCTTCGGAATATAATTATTAAATAATATTGGGGTAATTTTTGCTACGTATTGAGGTACCTACTTACCATGAAATTTGCAGGCCTGTAAAATGAAGTGTTACTTAATATTTTAATCAATCTGCTTTCTGCGGACTACACTCAACAGAGATCAGCGCTCTTTGTTGCCCAAACACCGCTGTGATGTTTGTCGACTCTGATGACAAGAGCAACATGTCGTCAATAACTCTAAGTGCATCCCTTCCAGCCAAACAAGTGAGGGCATAATGCAGCGCAGCAGTACAAGCAGTGCGCTTTTTGTCATTTCCCCTCGATTTCACAACAGCCTCCAGCAAAGTCTCAGAGGAGTCGAATAAGGGCAAAAAGGATCTTATAAGTTGTTTTCTTGATCTTACAATTTTATATTTTGTTGTTCGTACCATTTGTATCCATCATTTTATGCAGTCTTGTCTGTCTATTCTTTCTTTTCTTCTTTGTTTACTCGTTTGTGAAGCACTGCTGTTTTGACTGATTAATAATGATAATGATTTTTTTTACTTTATTCACACCTATTTTAGGTGTGAATAAAGTAAAAAAAACTTAGTTTGACCGTTTGGTCGGAGTTCCCGAGTGATTGACAGCCGGCTCTCACAGATGGCCGCTGGACGGCAGACTCCAGCTCGGCTTCCTCCGGTCTGTGAAATCCTGCAGATGCCGTTAGGAGCACTGGAGGACACAGAGGAACATGATTTTTTTCAGATTACCTGTCTCATGCACTACTGACAGGATATAGCGACCTTTTTTATAAAAATAACATTTTTGTAATCATATTTGCTCCATTTCTACCCACTGCAGCTTTAACTAAACTAGTTTTATCAACTTATAGTTTTAACTGTATATCATATACACACAGGAGCAAATGTGTCCTATATGACTGAAGATGTCTTTCATATGAAGTACTGTACATCACATGACGGCACATCAACCTCTCACACACGCTGACACTACACTACCGGATGAGTGACAGCTTAGCCAAGTGGTAAAGATGTGCTGTTGACACCGAGTGGCCAAGAAAGATTGAGTACATACAGTTCCATCTCAGGAAGGTGAGACAGGCAGAAAGACAGACAGATGGGCTAATGAACTGTCAATACAGTGTCCTATCTGCAGCGCTCAGCAGTGAGTAAACCAGCTGACAGTTCAGTGTCAACCCTGTGGTGGTGACGAAGAAAACACTGAATCAAACCTCTTTCCTTCAATCTGTAATGTGTTTCCATTGGGAACCACTTGCTGAGACAGGTGCACACGCACCTGCTAATTAAGCTAATTTGTATTTTTCCAACACATTACATCTTGAGAACAGAATGAAAGGACATCACCTCATTGTTTTCACCGCTGCAGCTGCCTTCAAATAAACCTATTTGTCTAAGTACTGCTAGTTTTCACCATCTTTCGGCTCCTCGTCTCATTTCAAGTCAGGAAATCTCATCATACCACAGCTAAGACAGATCCTGTTCAGCTTATGACAAAACACTCTGCTCCTTTAACAACCCACTTTCATTTCCAGTTTTATCACCCTTAAAGCAAGCACTTGACTTCAAGTAGCACTCCGTGGGTGTAAATCAAGGTCCGACAGCAGTCGCAGGCTGTTACAGGTGTCTGCACAGATCAGGTCAGTGCTTCAACCTGGAGGTGCTCATACAGTACACTCAACTCAAATGTCATGTCTATTGGCGTGGAAATGATACTGAAAGGGAAGACGGGTGAATTGTACTGTGATATTGCCTTTTCTTGAAAGGCATTTTGTGGGTAAAAAATGAAAATGAATGGATAAGTCTGGTGAAATTCTACATTTTGTTTTGCTGTAGGCAAATGCCATAGGTGTAATGATGGTCCAGAAAGGAACAACTCTTCACCCAGTGCATCAAGTCTGGTTCGCAATGGTATACCTTCAACCGGGGGCGAGGAGAAAGAGCAATTTTGACTTATGTTTGACAACTACAATCCATTGCGCTATTTGGTGGGATAGAGCTTAAGTTTTGCACCCAGGAGGATCCGTGGACGAGATTCGGGAATCCATAGAATCCAGTTCTTTTGTGGCATTCAAATAATACAAGGGTGTCGAAGAGCTTTTTGTTCTCCTGGATTTGAGTATGGATATTCCTGTTAGATATAAGTTGGGTGATCTTTTGACGGGGCTGGTACAATTCACACAGCTGGATGAAGAGGTGAGTGGAGCCAGCTACTGTCTGAAGTAGCTAGCTCGGACTTCGCCAGTGCACAAGTAAATGTGCCGTTAGAAAGCCAGGAAAGGGCAAAGGCAAACACTTACATGTGAGGGCTTAAATAACCCTGGAGCTGGAGATAATGCTGCTCGACAGAACTAGTATAGTATACCGCAGACCTCAGGCAGGAAACTCTTCGGCACAGACTACATGAATGAATCTCCGTATAACACTCACAAAGGACAGCTTTGGTAAATCTTTGTGTCGTCCCGGCTCTGCAGGTTCGTAAATCCTTGTAGGATTTTGAATTTACAAGCCGATCATATCAAAAACACATCCAGGGTTTTACCTGGTTCAAAATGAGGTGAAGGTGGCACCATCTTGATCATGTGCACACACGTGCACGTGTATCGTGGCAGCATGCCTTCAACTGGCTTAAGCAAACACTTTTGTGGCAGTCATGTTCTAAGATGTATTGTAATGAACTAATGTAATGTTTTACACGTCTGTTTGAACTTTTGTAACCTATAAAATACCAACTATTTTATTTCTTTACATTTCACCGGGTGTTAAGATACGCACACCTGCATTGCAGCAGTGTTTCCCACAGGATTTTGTGAGAATGTGGTGGGTCAACACTAATTTTCTACATGTCTTCCTTGATATCTTAACACATTTTTCTACTATATTTCCTATGATATCTTTCTATACATTTTTCTATGATTTTTTTCTATGGCCTTTTCACTGTAAACTCTGGAAAAAGTTTTTACTGCCTTACGGGGTCATAGCTCATGCTATTGATTCCCTCTATTTTTTGATTTTTTTCTGTGCTCTTTGTTAGTGCTAGGTATTTTCAGCCCACGGGCCACTGAGCATTCATGAGGTTATATTGTACAGTTTGTAAGCATAGATTTATTTTATTTATGTCTCCCCTCAATAGAGGCTATAGAAAATGTATATCAATTATGTGTTATTAATGAGTGTGTCACCATTCTATTTTTATGGAGTGGCTTTTGCCATGTGGGCTTTCAAGATATATATATATATATATATATATTTTTTTTTTCTTTCATTGTATTGCTGGTTGTTTCTGACTGCTTTGGCCCGCCTCTGTTGTTGTGAGAGGATGTGTCCTGGCGGTGCATCCACAGATGATTCCTATCATGTAACCACGTAGTCCCTTTCCTGATTGGTGTCTGTGCCTCACCTGAAATATTTCAAACTGGCATTACGTCTTGAGTGATCACGCTGATAACGGCTTATAGCTGAAACGAGTTTGTTTGTTTGTTTGCCCAAAATAAACTAAAAAAGACTCTTTATCTGTGAGTGCCGGTGATTTGTTTCTCCGGTTCATACCACTACCTGGCACCCGATACTGTTCAAGATTTGGAGACGTGCTCGCTGCTATTTTCTATTGGGTGGGTCAACATCTCAATCTCATGTGCATCCCATACCGGCGCTAAAGGGTGCCTTGTGCGGCTGTATCTAACGCTGACGGCTGTGACAAAGAGTTGGACCATGTAGGGGAGTCTGGGGGTGTGCTCCCGGGAAGAACATTTTGTACATTTTAAAGTTAAACGCATCAATCTGGTGCACTTTGAGAGCAAATTTAAGAAGCTAGATCTATGAAGAGTCTAGGCTAGATATTGTGTGCTCTTGTAAAAAATGTTGTGCTCTAGCAGTGAAGTTAACGTCAACCACGACCGTTTCCTAACCCTACCTAATTGGTTGTGTTGCCTAAACCTAACTTCCTGTGAAAATGGAAGTTTACTTTATAAGAACACTATGCATGTGACAAGCGTATATTGACACGTCGTGGTCCGTCCAAAAGTAACGCAAGAGGTGTCATGACCAAGGTATTTGGGAGTTGAGTGGGAGTGAGAATGTGTTTGACACGTGGAATGTCCTCGTAATGTCATGCTATTTGTACGCCTTCCCATGAGATCCAGTTATTACATTTTACATGCTGGATTATATCATGTTGTGTTGGGGAAAAAATTGAGTCTGATTCAACTGTTTTGTCGGACATCCGTGCATTTTTTGCCAGAGCCCCCTCGGTTGGCACCCTTGCTTCACCACTGGACTGGCTCCAGTCAAACAAATGATGAGGCAGTTGATTTGGACATTTTCCCCCTCATCAATGGAAGGGAGGAGCAGAGGAGGAGGAGGAGAACAGAACAGAGGAGCAATGAAACCATAAGCTTGGCACAACAAAATAAGGTGAAGAAGACGCTAAGATTGTAAGTGTTTTCAGTATGTTTTGGTATCATAAGACTAAAGGCATCAAGAATGATATGCCAAATATATGTTGGATAAACCTGACCACCTCCATACAGAGCATTTGAGAGTAAATAAAGGCTCATTCGTTCCATTTCATTTCTGAAAGAGACTGTTTTTCTCTGAATACTACAGGATGTGATGGATAGAAGGTTTAGATCTAGATTGTTAACCGTGCAGGAGCTCTGGCAAGACCTAGTGTGAAAGCTGATGGTGGAGCTGTCCAACACAGAGACACACACACACACACACACACACACACACACACACACACACACACACACACACACACACACACACACACACACACACACACACACACACAAGCTTAAGGCTGATCCAGGGTGCAGCTACCACGTCTAAGTAATTGCTCTCAGAGAGTTGAGCGAGGAAACCCACAATGAAAACATTCCCAGCCAGCAGTGCCCAAAGGGAAGGAGAGAAAGAATTCATTTATTGTTGAAGCTTAAGAGTGATAAATAACAACTGCAGAGGATGGAGGACGGGGAGAAAGTTGTGATGGAGGGAAAACCTGTTCTTGTGTTAAAAAAGGAAATCAGGCCTACAATGGAGTTTGGCATTCAGCCACACAATGTCTTAAAAAGTTGTTTAAGATTGGGACACAGAAACGGCTGCAGCCAAACTCTGCAACAAAGGACGACTGGACTGCAATCAGCAACGAAATAAACCATGTGGAGAAATTGGCCGTGACCTTAAGACTTCCATATGATCAATATGTAAAATACTGAGGAAAAACACACCTGTGTCTATAAGATGAAACCTGTCATTGAAAGACCCTTTCCTGCCCAAGTATAATGTTGCCCATGTCAACCCTTTCTTTTTTGCCAATAAAGGTCAATAAAAAAATATAAAAGTTGCAAAAAATAACAATGTGAAAATGCGATGAACCTACAGAGAATTTTCACCTAAATCTGCAGCACCCCTTGTTTAGCCTGCAACTTTACTGATTTGGTTCACTCTCACTGCTCTCAAAGTGTTGTATTCGAATGAAGCAGGCAGCTGTTTTCAGAGAAAGAGCTCTTAAATCCACTTTACAGTACCTACTCAGTGCCAAACAGCAGAGAGATACAGTTAGTGACTAGCAGCAGAACATTTAGCAGCTAAAGAGCCAGATATTTCACTGAAAAGTTGGTGGAGACCAAAACATATAACAAAAAAAAAAGAGTTCATATATATTGGACTTTGGCGGCCAGAAGCACGACTCCAAATGAATGCTAATGTTACTAATGTTGCTTCGTAACTACTTTATATATAAATAAGCTACTGTTGTATATATATTACTCATTCACTCATTGAACAAAAGAGGAGCTTAATGTGTCTTGGAATTAGCAAGCTAGCTAGCTAACTAGCCACCTGCTAAATGAGTGAAATTTAACAACTTAAAGGACCAGTGTGTAACAATTAGGGGAATCTATTGACAGAAATGGAAAAAAAGTATGTTTTCTTTAGTATATAATCACCTGAAAAGAAGACTCGTGTTTTCTTTACCTTGATACCTAGAATGATCCGTTTGTATCTACATAGGCAGCAGGTCCTCTCCACGGAGTCCACCATGTTGCACCGCCATGCTTTAACAGTAGCCCAGAACAGACAAACCAAACACCGTTAACTTTTCCTGCTTGGGCCGGAGTCGATACATTACTCGCTCCAGTCGCCGTCGCTCTGTCTCTCTTGCTTCACCACTCACTTCCCACGTACACACACATTCTAAGCACTATGCTCTTACAACAACAGCCTACTTGGCTACTACGCTTGGCACACGGGAGAAGTTGTAATCTGCAACCTCCCTGCTAGATACCGCCAGACCCTGCCATCGTAATGGTACACCGGTTACAGTAAATGAGCCGACGATGGTAGACGTGACTGTGGGTGTCTTAGAAATGTAATCACCAGCTGGAGAGTTCAGACAGCAGGTAGTATTTTATGGTGTGCTTAAATGTGTGTGTATGGGGACATGTGAATGGTCATCCATGTTCTGTATATGTGTGGGTGTGTTTAGTTATTGTGTTTTCCTGCGCGCGCACACACACACACACACACACACACACACACACACACCACGTCCACAGGCAGCAATATTTCAACCACCAAGTAGTGCAGCAGCAGTGGCAGTAAAGGGCAAATCCACACAATTGGTCTTTTTCTCTGCAGACACAAAGGCAGAAAATTCCATTACTCCTATAGGTAGCCCTGTAGGACACACACACAAACACACACACACACACACACACACACACACACACACACACACACACACACACACACACACACAC
>CAKAKR010068831.1:0-16953 GCA_916700685.1 Adelosebastes latens
ATTTCTTTCATGAAACATGATAATGTTAAAGATACACTTAATAAAGGCTATATGAGGTGAAAAAAAATGCCCCCCCTGTCAAAGCTGATTGCCCGTCCTCCCCTAACACTCTGGCGCCGACCCTGGTCCGACCCGAGGCTCATGGATGTACGTGGGAAGCGACGGCTGGCCAGTGTTGTCCGATCCAATAGAAGAGCTACTGTAGCTCAAATTGCTGAAAAAGTTAATGCTGGTTCCGATAGAAAGGTGTCAGAACACACAGTGCATCGCAGTTTGTTGCGTACGGGGCAGCGTAGCTGCAGACCAGGTCAGGGTGCCCACGCTGACCTAATGTTATGGCTGATCGGTGTATATTTATCAAAAGTTGTGGCTGGTGGGAAATTCACAAAAGCGAAACTCCGATGTCCGAGTCCAAGTGAATGCAGCAAGAGATAACCAGCAAATGTACTTTTTGAAAATAATAAATTTGATGCCTTTGGCATAGCTTCATGATATGGCCATGAGACCTTAGGGTTAATTGTGTAGTAGTCTATAGGCTAGTTTATTTTTAAAGTGGCAGTAGGCAGTATATTTTTGGCATCATTGGGCAAAAATTCCATAATAACCTTTCAGCATATTGTAATTCAAGTGTTCTCAGGGATAACTAGACTTCTGCACCTCCTCATGGCTCTGTTTTCAGGCTTTAGAACATCTAGCCCGTGACGGAAGACTTTGACCAATCACAGGTCATTTCTGAGAGAGAGAGCGTTCCTATTGGCTGTGCTCCGGCCATGTGAGCGGTGCTTGACGTTCCTTCAGCAGATTTCACAATGGCGGCCGCGTCACAAACTTTCTCATTTTACAGCTAAACAGTACACTACAAGATGTTTCTGAAAACATCTGAGGAGAGAAATAGGCATTAATGTAACAGAATATTGATTCATATTTGATCAGCGCTGCCTAGTTTGACCATTTGGTCGGAGTTCGCGTGTGAATGACAGCCGGCTCTCATAGACGGCAGATGGACAGCAGACCTCAGATCAGCTCTTACTGCTTGTTTTCCTCCGGTCTGTGAAATCTTGCAGATGCTGTTAGCAGCACCGGAGGACATGGAGGCACATGATTTTTTTTCAGGTTACCTGTTTCATTTATTACTGTCAGGATATAGCGACCGTTTTTTATAAAAATAACTTTTTTTAATCATAATTGCTCCAACCTCACCTACTGCAGCTTTAATTGGCAAATTCAAAGTAGCCTGGGAGCTCCTGTTCTAACCCAACACCAGCAAGTGGCACTGCTGACCTGGTCCTGTAACTGTGAGTAGAGGTCAACAACCTATTCATCTATTAATCTTTAATAGTGAATAATCTTTGCTTTAATGGGTAGAAATCATAATCATGTCTGATGGAGCTGCTCTGAAGAAGTAAACTAATGTAAAAAGAAAAGAATTCTCTCTCTCTCTCTTCCTCTCTCTCTCTCTCTCTCTCTCTGTGTGTGTATGCGTGTGTGTGTGTGTGTCTGTGTGTGTGTGCGTGTGCTCGAGACAGCTCCAGCCAGTCAGACGCCAGCAGACGAGCGCGAGCTCCCTTAGCTTTTTGTAACCACTTCACTATCTGCTCCTCTAACGGCACGCAGAGCGCTGCACGCGACACACCGAGAGGAGAAGAGCAGGATCCCGGGACACACGGAGAGGACCGGACCGGACAGGACCTACCGGTGTCAGATCAGAAGACACAACCGGCGGACTAATGAACTGTGATTAATATGTTGAGTCCCGCGGATCCAGATCACTGGTCTTGAAGTGGCAGTGCGGTTACCGGAGCTTTCTACCAGAAGGGACTCATTGGGATGTATCGGTCTCTGGGCAGCATGTAGGGGACATTCTCATCTTGGACACCTTGAACCCTGACCAGCTGCTGGGACACTTTTTTTTTTTTTTAGTTTGGTGGAGTTTATAAAGTCACTAATAGAAGCATACTCTACTTATTCTGTGTTTTAAACTCTGTTGGCACTCAATGACAGCCCACCAAAAGTCTTTATTTGTTCTGTTCTGTAACTAATCCAATAAGACTCTTAATAATAAGACAATAAGTCTTGTGTAAAAACAGTTTCTGCTCATTTGGATGATGTGATTTTGAGCTCATGAAGAGTTGCCATCCCTGTTCATGTGCTGTTCACATTATTCTGTCCAGCAGCTGAAGCTCCACTGTGTCTCAGTGTGTGTGTTTGTGTGTGTGTATCAGTGTGGGTTATTCACAGTGCTGCTATGCAGACTGACTGGAGCCACGCTCAGACAGCTCCACTGTAACCCCAGTTCTGAGGCACACAGGCCTGGACGGCTCACACAAGAAAAGAAGCCTTCACAGAACGAGGGGAAAAGCTACTACCCTGCAAAGTCTCCCTGGATCCAGAGGGAACGACTTGTGCTTGAATAGCAGATGTTACACAGCTTTGTGTACTAATGTGGATTATTCAGGATGCTGCTATGCAGACAGAGTGGAGCCACAGAAAGTCTGCTGGTGAAGTTAGAGTAACACACACGGCTGTGCAGCTTCTGTCAGTGCAGTTGGACAGCTTGTGTTACACTGTTGGCAGCTGAAGGTTCGTCAGGAAGGTTTTCTTTTTATGTGTGTATTATTGAACAAAACTCATTAAGTATGTGTACATTATGAATTGGGAACTTTCACATAGACTGGGACCAAAAGTTGTGTCTGAAACACAAAAGTCCCCTTTGACTTTTTGATAGTAAAGAAACCAATGCTTCCAGCAGGTGATAGATTTGAAAGATGACACAGTGAGTGAAACTTGAAACATTTCATTTTTTGAAGGCTTTGCATTTGATGCACGTAGTTCAGCTTCACTTGCACTTTGCATAGTTGAAATTAGATTTGTAGTTCACTTAACTATCTTGTTAGTTACACTAATTGTGAGAAAATGAAGAACCCTCATTCACTGAGTGACACCTGGAATACATCCATCAACAAAGACCCGGTAATTATCTCTGTGCCCAGCACCAACAAGAAGTTCAAGAGGAAGTCTCGGGAGCCTAAAAGGCTTTTCAGCGACCCTGATTCTGAGAGGATGTCGAACGTGGACTCGGTAGATGACACCCAGACAGAGGCATGTGATGTCAGCAGGTTGGCTCCGCTGCATAGACAACTGATGATGTCACAGGAGGGGATGGCCAGCAGCACTACGGGGATTCTATCAGGACTATCAGAAGGCAACGTGGCCCCGACTCAGAGCGGCGCCATAGACATGAGAATCGGCATCAACGTGCCCTCCATCACGTCCAAACTGTCCCAGTTACCTACCTCTCCGTTCTCAAACTCTGAAATCTCCCACTGGCCCACGGCCATCTCCCAGCCTCTGTCCAACAGACTCAAACTGGGCCACCGCTCATCTTTCCCTCTGTCGACATCGACCAGCCACAGCAGCCACAGCCATTCGCCCAGCCACCAGACCTTCTCCCTGGAGCCCCCTCTGTCGGGTCAGACCGCGGCGCTCTCCGTCCAGAGAGCCTCCCAGTGTCACGAGCTCCTGGAGCCCGACGACCAGTCACCAGAGGTGAATGTGTGGAGTGTCATGAAAAAAATAAAACTTTGTTCTTAGAAATATATCCTTGGAGAAATATCTCTGTATAGAAATTAGAGCTGAGATGATTCATTTCTTTTTATTAAAAATGAATCAGCAACAATTTTGATAATCAATTAATGGTTTAATTTATTAAGTCTCTAGACTTTGACTTGTTCCAGTTTCTCCACTTCTGGGACTATGCTCACTATTCTCTCACATTCTATAGACTAAGTGGATTCATTGATTAATTGAAAAATAACCAATTGATTAATCAGTAATGAAAATAATCGTTAGTTAGAAGTTTGTTATTGCTGGACAGCTGTGATTAAGATCATTTATCTAATGTGTTGTGCTAATTAGGAATGGGCAATATTCATCAGCAGATCGAAACGGGATCTGCGGATATGTTTTTACAATTTTCAGTGGTGTGGAATTTAGTGGAACATTTTTGTGCTTGTAATCTGGTCTTGTTCTCTTAAAGGTAGAGTCGGTGATCTTGAGAAACTAGCAAGAGTACACTAAATTTTAAAAATGATCCAAACGAAAAACCCAGCCCAGTGTTGCCAACTCTTTTCCAATGAAAGCAGCTAGCAGCACTAGATCCAAGAGCCCCTAAATCTAGCGAGAAAGTTGTCAAGCCCGATACACTGATAGTTCGTCTCTTCAGGCCTCCCCCCAAAATGATCATCTAACCCAATGAACATAAACAGCTGTCAGGCTAGCAGCTCATAGAAGACTCCAGTAATGCGCAATGAGTGCACAGGTACTGTAGACAGGCAGGTAGGTAGACGGGTACGTAGGTACTACAGTTTACTACAGTCCTGCGACAGCCACAGATACAGGATTTTCTTTTCCTTCCTTTTCTGTCAGAGCATTTGATTTATTGATTGCTGTCGGGATGTAATGAGAATTCCAACAAATATAACAAAACATGTATTTGAACAGCACTACCAACCTTACCTTTAAATATTCATTTGTCGTTATTCTGCGGGCGCAGATTTTGTGTGGGACTGTTCATCAGCGATTACTAATCAATACTTTTCAATTCGACATTCATTGATACCAAATTAATATCTTTTGAGTTTCAACATGTCAGTTACTGTGGTAGGGACCTGCCCATCCTCATGTATGGTGGCTATCAGTACAGGCTCAAGAATTAATGGACTTTCATATGCTGATTGTCTCATTCTGGTGGCCTATTAAACACATCTAGCACTCAGTATGATTGAAAACCTACAGACTCGTGTAGAATCCCGTGTCTAGAATCCTGGCTCCAGTGAACTGGACTCATCTGACATTGTGATTGAACAGTCCTTATCCTGCTTCGAGCAGCCTTGTTTTTTCTGGTTTCCATTATGAACTCGCTGCAAAACATCTGGCTTAACTCTTCTACTGAGTCCAAAAATCGTATTCTCAGTCCAGTGGGGGAATACATTTCAAACAAAAATGTCAAAACAAAACAATATATTGATAAAAAATCAATTTGAATCAAAGTTTATTCATCATTTGCTGTACTTCAGTCCACATGTCCAAAGGTTGACCAGGTGAGGTGTTAATCAAGGTTTGGTTCAAATGATGAACTGCTGCCTTCTAGATCTGATAGGGTTTTCCCATGGGCCTGGATCGGTCTGCTTTAGCCACGGCGTGCCAAGCCAAGCCAGCAGGGGATAGCCCTGATGCTCTGCTGCTCTCCTCCTGCGTAGCAACCATGGCCAACCTGTGGCATTCTCCTCCCTGTCTGTATAGCTAGGTGACTGTTACAGTCACTAGAAAGACATCTAATTCATAATCTAGTCTTATTTGACTATTTAATGGCTATTTACAGCTCACCGAACCATCGCTGTTCACATTAAAACTATCCACTGATTTTTAATGATTTTATTGAAGAAGGCATAGGAACTTTAATGTGTTTGTCCCCAAGTTAGCGGAGCTTCATTAGTGGTGCTATTCTTGAACAAAACAGGTATAATCAACCAGATATGGACATATTCGGTGCTATTTGGTTGCAGAGAGCTGAAAAGAGCTGCAGGTGACAGGCTGTTAATGTGGTTTAAGGTAAAGAACTTGACCTTGCTGTGTGGTGCGGTGGAAAAACACTTGCTGTTCACAGCATGGCTCGCCACAATTAACCCACCCGCAGTGGAAAAACCTTATGAGTATGACTTGTGGGTGAAAATCTCTGTTTCAGAGGACGAGTTCAGTAATAATAATGTCCTTCTGCTCTCAGGAGTCTCCCAGGAAGCGGATGAGTGATGGCGGACCTGGGCGTCACCCAGAGGTCAAAGCCATCCAGCAGACCAGGAGGCTTCTAGCCAACGCCAGAGAGAGGACCCGCGTCCACACCATCAGTGCTGCGTTTGAGGCCCTGAGGAAGCAGGTCAGACTCACAGTCCACACTAAAAACACACACACAAACAACAATGTATACAAGCTCAACACACGTGCATACTGTACACAGAAACATTGTGCAGAATCACATACAAGGTGCTTTTGGATTTTGGTAACAATTAATGTGTGGACTCAGTGTGTAGATGCTGACTGTGTTATACAGGAAATAAAATATCATTTTAAGTATCATTGTGTCTTGTTTAACAGAAACTGCCACCACAAAACACCCGAACTATCCCTTTAATATCTGTTTATGACAATACTGTATTAACAGTGTTTTTAATCAGCATGATGAAGAACCTTAATTTGTTTGATTTATATATTTTTTTGTAAATGAAAGTGATTTTCGTAAGTAACATCATCCCTGTGGAAATCAAGTCATGGGGCAACTGTAAAACAGCAAATAAAACTGAGCGAGTCTAAATCGATCTAATCTCCCAGTAAAGACGCACACTGTGCTCGGTGCACCTGCCTGGATGCTGTGAGCGCAAAGGAAGATCGGAAGAGATAACGTCAATATGAGTGATGTGGGAAACTTGTACTTCTGGTCAATCTGCACTTTGATGAATAATGGAACAAGCCTCAGTTATCCTTACTTGAATATATGTTTATTACAACATAAATCTGATGTCAGAGAAGATCTTGGTACCGCATGTATGCATGGACACAGACATGCCAAAAACTTAAAGTAGCATTAGTAAAGTAGCATTACGTACGCTCATCTTTATACATTATGTCCCACGTCATACTGAATCACGTATAATCACGCCACCAGGGAGGAGGCACAACAATGTGTTTAACCCTCGGTCCAGACTGTTGACCATGGGAGTCGGGAACATCATCATTTTATCTTAACCCCCAGACACCCAGAGCCTCCTCACATAAAGCATGCCAAGTTTAGAGGCTAAGCCAATACTTGAAGCCACTGAGGTGCTGCACCACTGATAACTGGCCTAATCGACACACTCATCACCGTGTCTGATGCATGGCTGACCAATTAGAATCCGAGACAAACAATCCCAGTTGAACACTCGGTCCATTTATTTTTCCCGTTGACTTCTTAGTGTCCATTAAACTGGAACGTGTTTCCAATATTAAACAGAAAATCAGCAACATCCAGAGCCACGAGTAACTACTGCAGCAACAAGCTGTGTGTGTGTGTGTGTGTGTGTGTGTGTGATCAAAAACTGGGTGGAACACTTGACTAGAAAAAGATTGGTTCCTATTTATAGAACTAAGTGCTAAAGGACTAAAGCATTATGGATGTTTAGATGAGTGCTTGTAACTATAATTATACAGTGCTATAAGCAGATTATATAACACATTATACGTATGTTTATAATGCATTATAGACATGGACGTCATCCGTATACATGCATTTATTTCTTGTCGGTTGGACTATTGAACTTCCCTCCTCACTGGTCTGCCTAAAAAGGACTGTGGGCAGACTACAGCTAAACCAAAATACCACCGCTAGAATCCTAACAAGAAAGAACAAATTTGATCACACCACACCTGTTTTCAGATCTCTGCATAAGCTGGTTGGTTTCAGAATTTATTACAAAATGTTACTCCTTGTCTATAAAGCCCTGAACAGCCTCGCTCCACAGTACCTCTCTGACATACTTAGTCATAATGAGAATATAAGAACTCTCCCAGTAGGTCTTTCGGTTCAGGCCTTGCAGTTGTTCCAAGGGCTGAATCAAAAGTGCTGCAATCAAACAGGTTGCCAATCAAACATATCAAAATAACTATATGCCCATCTCTCTCCAGGTGCCATGTTACTCCTACGGGCAGAAACTATCCAAGCTGGCGATATTACGTATAGCCTGCAACTACATCCTGTCTCTGGCTCAGTTGGCTGATCTGGACTACGGTCCGGACCACAACAGTCTGAGCTTCTCTCAGTGTGTGGAGCAGTGCACCAGGACCCTGCAGGCCGAGGGTAGGAGCAAGAAGAGGAAGGTGAGGCTGCACTCATTCTCTATATACTGTACACTCCACCATAGGCTCAGTAAGACGTCTCTCCGTTTTCTGACCCTGTCCTGTTTTAATTTTCTATTATTATAAACTTAACACATTCTCCACGGTTAACCTATTGTCTTGATAAATTCCATATAATGTATAATATTGGCAGCACCAACTCCATCAGTACAACGTGAGAGTCATGTCATACTCACCACTATGCTGAGAGCACTTTCTCTTTTTAACGCAAATACTGTTTTTACGCATTAATTAATTCCAATCATTTTTACTTTTCCATCCTTTTGTTTGCTGTATTTCCTGCCAAACACTTCCTGTGTGCAGTAGAACTAAAAGTACATGCATAAAGCAGTAATGTCAGCATTCTATCACAGGCAGAGCAGATGGTCACACTGAGCCAGACAGACTCTGAACAACCACCCACATTAGCTTTTCTGCTAAACTCTTCTTCTCATGCCAAGTTCACACTACACGACTTTAACCCTGATTTTCCACTCGACGACAGTCTTTGGAGCTCCCCGACAACCCCAGATCAGACCTGGAGACCTCATTGTGGATTCCTCCCGGTGAAAGATCTTGTAGTGTGTCAGTCATGTAGTGTGAATACCACATGACTTCAAGGCTTCCGATTACAAGACAGCACGTCGTGTAGTGTGAACATTACAGCGATCCAATGACTTTGAAAGTCGTGTAGTGTGACCATGGCTTTATATCAAATGTTCTTAACCGATAACCGACCCTCGTTAACCGATTATTAACCGTTAACCGACAAGATTTGTGCCTCGCATGCAGCGGTGCGCCAGCTGCAGTGTATGAGCACAACAGACAACTGAGTCCACAGTTCACTGTCCGGGAGGGTTAACTTAGCAGACCGTGAGTGTGAGGTTGTTGGTGGCCTTATAGCTGTGATCGTAGGTGTAGCAGTGTGTGTACAGTTTATTTTGTCGGTGAATAAATACTACAAAACTACAACTCCTCCGCTCCGCTCAAGCGAGCCGGAGACCGGAGTCTCCGGCTCGCTCCGCCTCGCTCCGCCTCGCTCCGCCTCTTAAGGTGGGCTGTTAAGGTGGACCAGCTTTTCTCCTTAAAGTGACGAGCCGCTCAGCTTTTTAATTAATTATTAACATTTCTTTTAACCGTTTTAACCGATAGCGCTAATCGGTTAAAATGCTTAATGTCGGATAACGGTTAAACGGTTAATTATTAACATCCCTACTTACAAACATGAGCACAAATCTTGTCCTGCACCTTAACTTGCACCAAACAAACATTCACTGGAGAAAAGTGTACTGCTAACATCAGTTTGCAGGCTAGCTGCTTGATGCAGCACTTTAAGCAGCATGTAAACGGAAGTGTAACGCTTCGTCAACACTGGGAACGTCAGGATCGCGTGGCGGCTGCGTGGCGGCTGGGTGGCGGCTGGGTGGCGGCTGCGTGGCGGCTGCATGGCGGCTGCGTGATACACGCGTCGGGTGTTCTCACCAGCTGTGTGTCAGCTGCGTTTCTGCTGCTGCAGCCTGCTGCTGTCAGCCCTTTCTTTCTACATAGAGTTTGCCTTTCATAATGGCCATTTCATTTCATTATAAATATCATTTATATTTATTTTAGACAGAGAAAGGTTAAGAAACGTGTGGTAATTTGTAAATAATAGTAATAATCCACCATTAAAACCCCGTACTATATTCATTCATGGAGCTCTCCAAGTCACTGCATGTTCTACAACACTGTCTGGCACATATTTCAGAATAAAAGTCTTGCGTTAACAAATGAAGGAATTCTGTCCACGTTTCACGCGGGCAGTGTGGCTGCTCTAACCTGTTAACACAGACGCCGAAATAAAAAACAACAGGTAACGCAGCCGCTACGCGCTGCTGACGTTCCCAGTGTGGACGAGGCTTAATGCATTCAATTGAGAAAAAAAAAATATTTGCCCCATTTTCATGAATTAACAAGATAATTATCTTGGTTATTCTGAGAAAAGTTTTCTTGAGAAAAAAAAATCTGCTCTGTTTTTCTGAATTTGCCACGAAGACCTTTTTTCTTTGACAGTATAAAACTATTAACAATACAATTGAAAAACACATATTTTTTTACTAGAAAAAGGGGATGAGTAAATGTGATTTCACACACATTCACTTGTGGTTATAAAATAAATATATATATCAAAGTGAGTATGCTTGGATGAAAAGGTTTTCATTCATGAAACACAGTCATAGTATACAGCTTTCTCCTCCAGCTTCACACTAATGCACTCATGTTGCTCTTTCAGATGTTAACTAGCGGAGGGCTTTTTCCCTGCTTGCTGCCTGGCTGTTTCTCTCTGTGTGCATGCCTGCGTTTGTGTGTGTGTGTGTGTGTGTGTGCGTGTATGTGCTATGTGCGTGCATGTATGTGTTCTCAAAGTTCCAGACACCAGATGTTTAGAGTGGAGGGGAAGTGGAGCTGGCGCCATGAAGGGCAGAGGGCAGCGAGAAGGCACGCGAACTGAAACCACACAAACGCGTGCACACACACACACACACTCACACTTGGCACATTCCCCAGCAGTCTCTCCAACACATTCCCCCACTCTGCCTCTCCAGGCCATCTGCTCCAACATACTTTGAAACAAGGAGGGGAAAAAACACAGTCATCATCAGTCTGTCAGACATCAGCAGCTGGTGGAAAGACAGAGAGAGAGAGAGAGAAGAGAGAGAGACAGGGGGGATGGGGGGGGGGGAGTAGTGTGTGCCTGTGTGTGTGTGTGTGTGTGTGTGTTTGATGGGGAGGGGGGGATACTTTTTTATTTTCCTCAGAGCCACTGAGTCTGTGTGCACAGTTAGCAGGAAAAAAAGATTTTTTTTGTTTTTACTCCATTGTGTTTTATATTTTTGCAGCACCATACTGTAGGCCTGATAAACAAGTATCAGAACTGGAACTTGACATGGACAAAAAAACAAACTTAATTAAAGAGGAACTTCACACTTTATTATTTCTTGAGCTGCACACATAATCTCATAGATTGTTGTTGGCACGTGATGTTAATACATTCCAACAATAACTGCTTTTTTTCTGCTCAAAATGAGCTTGTATGTGTCTGTTTGGGCCGGCCAATTACTTTGCTGTATTCACAGCTTAACATGATTTTAAGGACTTACAAGCAGTAATGTTAACTGTGATTAAAAACAGCATGAATGCAGCCACGTAGTGACACTCCTCCACAGACACACACACACACACACACACACACACACACACACACACACACACACAGTGGAGAGCCTCTCATATAACCCCTTTCACACCAATGACCAGGGTTGAACCAGGGTTATCTGACACCTTACACCTCTGGAGGATTACAGAGAGAGGTGATGATAGTGACATCATCAATATGTGCAAAAACGTAAAATGTCACAGAATGATGCATGTTTTTGGGATACAGTGTAAATATAGTACACACAGCATTTTTAGCTTTGTAAAATGTTAACTATGTTGTATGTATGGAGCTGTAATGTATGCAAAACCATACAGACAACATACAGATTTACAGTATCTATTCATCAACATGAACCTTTTTCTCCTCTTACAGACTACATTGTGCCATCTAATATGATAATATGGGCAACATTTACTAAAGGATTAGACACTTCTGAAGA
This sequence comes from Adelosebastes latens, assembly GCA_916700685.1. Taxonomy (NCBI): domain Eukaryota; kingdom Metazoa; phylum Chordata; class Actinopteri; order Perciformes; family Sebastidae; genus Adelosebastes; species Adelosebastes latens. Next base: position 11,562 of record CAKAKR010068831.1, read on the forward strand.
CTGAAATGTATATTTCACTCACTCCACCATCCCAGCAAAGATTTACTTCATATAGTCAGTGTTTATTGTCCAGTCCAGTTTGTCGTCCAGCTGCAGCCCGAGGTACTTGTAGGTACCCAATTACTCTGCTGACCATACCACATACAACCAAATAGTAGATTAGTGGATTAATTACTTGGCACTTTGCTGTTACATAAGACTAAGTAGCTAAATAAAATGCATGCTGAGCTGTTGTGGCGGAATGTGGGAAGACAATGAGCATTGTACTGAAAAGATGGTAGTCTTGGCCAGGTAATCGAGGGAAAACAGACATCCCCCCAAATAGACAGACATTAGCCAGGACCACTCGGCAAGGACTGAGAACTGCGTACGCATGAATGCACAGCTGTACGTTTGACAATTAATCATAAGCAGACTACTTTACACAATTTTACTGGTTGACATAATGTGCCATATCCCACACAGTTTAATACACATACCTGTTCTCCTCAACTTACTGTTGTACTGCTCGATCGCCGTTTGGATGCGCTGTCAATTTTGGAAGATATGCTTTTATCATTTCGATTTCACTGCAAATATGTATACTGCCACTGATATACCTCTTTTATTTGTTTTATATACAAATGAGTGCCAAACTCAATACTCGAGGCGACATGTCCTTAAGTCCACTGATGATTCGGTGATCGTGTCTCTCCTCAGTAATGCCGACTCTGATCGTGGCTGATCGTAGTGTCAGAATTCACTGACTGGTGTAGGACGTCCTTTTTAAATATACATAAAGAGATGATAGTAGATTTCAAGAAGAATCCTACGGTCTTCTCTCCTGTAAGGATTAATGATCAGGCTGTTGAGGTGGTGGAGGCAGTACAAATACCTTGGCACGGTACTGGATGACAGGCTAACCTTTGAGCCTCAGGTGGATGCTGGATGTAAAAAAAGCTCATCAGCGGATGTATTTTTTTCCGTAAGCTTTGTAGTTTTAAGGTGGACAACACTTTTATGGAAATGTTTTATTCTTGTTTTATCGAGTCTGTCTTGACCTTCTCTTTTATCAGCTGGTATGGGTCACTCACCCCCAAAAACAGGAACAGGTTGCAGGGCATAGTCAAAGTGTGGAGCAAAATTGCAGGCACCACCCTGAATGACTCGACTCCTCTGTTCCAAAGCAGGACCTTGAAGAAGGCTCAGTCGGTCCTAGCTGATCCTAGCCATCCCCTGTCCAATGAGTTCAGGTTGCTCCCGTCAGGCCGCAGATACAGTTTGCCTAAACTTAGGACCAATAGGCTCAGAAATTCTTTTGTTCCGACTTTCATTGGTTTCCTAAACAATGCCCTGTAATGTTGTATGTCGTAAGCCTTTTTGTATTTATGGCCTTAATAGGCTATTTATTGTGTTTATTGTTGTTGTTTGATGGCTGTGTGGTATTGCTGACTGTACAACAAATTGCCCCTAGGGGGTAATAAAGTTTTCCTTGACCTTGACCTTAAAGGTCCCATATTGTAAAAAGGGAGATTTTCATGTCTTTTATATTATAAAGCAGGTTTAAGTGCTATGTAAATAATGTTAAACTATCAAAACGCTCTATATATGGAGAAATACACACAGCCCGTATTCAGAAATTGTGTGTTTGAAACAAGCCGTTAGGATTTCTGTCCATTTGTGATGTCACAAATATACAATATGTATAGACCATTAAACGGTTTTATACATAAACATTCTAAATGTGTCGCAGTTTATTTCCTGTTGCAGTGTATGAAAATAACATCAGCTGACAGGAAGTAAACATGGACCCAAGCTGTTGCCTAGCAACGCAATTATGTTGCAATTCCGTTGAAATGCACTAAAACGGAGTGTTTCAGACAGAGGGTAAATACAGGCATATTCAGACAGAGTATGAGAAAAATTAAGTTTTTTTTTAACATTACAGCATGTAAACATGTTCTAGTAGAAACCCAAAATACAAGTGTGAACCTGAAAACTAGCACAGTATGGGACCTTTAATATTGTGGATGCTGTATGATGTTATATATATACTGTATATACAGTATATATACTGAATAACCTGATGAGCTCCAGTGTCCCAATACAATGTGATAACATGTCTCTGTATTCCTTCACAACTTAATCACTAGACTTTCAAATCAGGAGCTGTAAGAACTGAGTTCAAAGCAGCCATTCTCACAACTTCCAGCTGAGATTGTTTTGATGGACTCGTTCCTCTTTGTGTTTCAGGAGTGAAGCCGGATCCAACACATGAACCTCTGACAAAGCTACGAGGATGCAGTATACTGGGAGGACAAATGACGAGATGAGGATCAGAGAAAAGATGAAGATGAAGTGGATAATTGGAAGCGTGAACTGGATGAATTATACTTTTTTTTTTGTCATGAGTTGCTCTCACCACTCATTAGTATCTAGCATCAATACTTACCTGGGGTGGAATTGTGAAAGTTCAAGGCCCACGACCAACAACAACAACGACGGAAAAAAGACAGAGATGCAAAGGGACGTAGGGACTTAAAAGGATCAGCCCGCGGAATCCCTCAGCAATAACCTCCACTCAACTATGCATAGAGCTACACACACATGTATTGGAGACACTATTGGCTTGTTAACACCATGTTTAAGTAGGGGAGAGCCGGTGAAAGTAACAGGTGGCGAAAGTAACACGGCAGCCCATACAAGTCTGATATGCCAAACTACGTACAGCACGCACCAGGAATGTGAAGAATCATGTGTTTTGGATCACTCAAGCGGTCATTTTTTTGTGTTTATTTTTTCATGAGTCATAGTCATGATCATTTGACAGATTAATTTAGTACTTAAACACATCCTGAAGTTTGACATGACAGAGTTCTTCAGTACAGCTGCAAGTCAGGTTTAACTGTCAGGGGTCATTGTCGGGACAAAATAACAGATGTTTCTTTTGTCCTTCCACACCCTCGTTACTGTAGAGTCTAACAACAGAATGAAATGTGTTATTATCAATTATTACACAGCTATGTTGAATACTCGATTCTGATTGATCAATGACGGCGTTCTGCGGTCTGTAATTTCTGTATAACAGACCGTTGCTATGTATAATAGACCGTTGCTATGTATAACAGACCGTTGCTATGGGCGCAGTTCAGATTATGGACTCTGGTGGACCGTTTTTGTGTCAAAATATTGATTTCTTAAGTAAGTAGCCGTGTAATAAGCGGAATAATATACAGCTAGCGGGTCATTGCTGCTTAAGAATCTCCTTCTGAAGGGGATTCTTTCACAACAACGACCGGCTCGTGGTACATTATCCCTTACTGAAGTTGTCTGAATCTGAATCACTGTTACATTTTCTTTAACAGTTGTAAAATGTTCAATGAAATTAAAAATTTTAATTAACTTTTATAATTTTTTTTTATTAAGATTAAAGGACATAATATGTTTGCAATCACATATTAACAAGGACATTGTAAGACATGTTTAATAAAAACAAGAAAAATATAAATAATTCAAGTTTATACCGTTATGTTACTTTCGTCCCAACTGACGGGGTCGAAAGTCACATTATACTGAAGTTGTTACACATTTTACAAAATAACACCTGGTGTTGATAAGACACATAGTGTATGTGAGCTGTCGATCACAACAAAAATGAGTTTCTGTCTGTAATGTTAGCTTTTAAATTGACGTTTATCTGAAAAGTGTTACTTTCCTACCGCCTCTCCCCGATGTATTTCCTGGTAACTTCGTCATCATGAGCATGAGGCCCGTCTGGTCGCAGGTCAGAACGCTCTGAAACAGTTTAATGAGGATGAAACATTTGAACTCAAACAGCAGATATTATATTTAGAATATTCACTGCAGTTCAAGCAGCTCATTTGTTAAGCAGTTTCTAATAGTAGATGTTTTATAGTTTATAAGCCTGTTATATTTCAAAATATGCCAATTATGATTTTTCAATACAAATAAAAATATTTGCAAACATATTACCTCCACTGTGATTTTTCCTCAAACAATACAGTGAGACAATAGACGTACTATACATTGTATTTCTCTCTGTGCGTTAATAGTAAAGGCCACATACGCTGTTATGATCAACAAATATATTAAAGGGCCACTACAGTGATTTAAAGGGGACATATCATGCTCATTTTCAGGTTCGTGTTTGTATTTTGGGTTTCTACTAGAACATGTTTACATGCTTTAATGTTCAAAAAACACATTCTTTTTTCTCATACTGTCTGTCTGAATATACCTGTATTCACTCTCTGTCTGAAACGCTCCGTTTTAGCGCATTTCAATGGAATGGCAACGGAATTGCGTTGCTAGGAAACAGCTTGGGTCCATGTTTACTTCCTGTCAGCTGATGTCATTCACATACACTGCAACAGGAAATAAACTGGGACACATTTAGTATGTTTATGTTTAAAACTGTGAAATGGTCTAAATATTGTAGATTTGTGACATCACAAATGGACAGAAATCCTAACGGCTTGTTTCCAACGCAGTTTCTGAATACGGGCTGTGTATATTTCTCCATGGATTGAGTGTTTTGATACTTTTACAGTATTTATATATCACTTTAACCTGCTTTATGATATACAATACATGAAAAACTCACTTTTTACAATATGGGACCTTTAATATTGCAGCTCTATAAAGGTGGGGGACTTGTGAGAGAAATTATTTTAAAAGAATGTTCAAAATCTGTGCAGCAGAAAGTGAGATATCCTGACTTTTAGTCCATAATTTGGAGTTAAACTCCAAAAACACTGGATCCACTGGATTTCCCATGAAGGGCATCTTTCATTAGAAGCTCCCTGCGTGATAATTATGGAGCTAAGACAGTGACATTCAATTTTGGCATCGAAAATAAAATTTGGCATTGAAAACAGGAGTAGAAGGTGTGGCTGTCTGGGAGGACATGTCTGCCAAATATTCGGTAATAAAGTTGGGCTACCTGAACCAAAAAGAGTTCATCTGCAAAGCAGCATCCAAAAGAAAACACACAGTAGGTCACGCTGACTGAGACGGCTGGAACCTCGTCAAACTTTTATTATTGTTTGTTTGCTCGTAGAAAACAAAGGAAAATTCCCCACACATAAAATTCACCTCTTCAATGCCTTTTGATGATTTTATCAAGACATTTCTTATAGTATACTTACACATATACACATATACAGTAGCCTATACACCGATCAGCCATAACATTATGACCACCTGCCTAATATTGAGTAGGTCCCCCTTTTGCCGCCAAAACAGCCCTGACCCGTCGAGGCATGGACTCCACTAGACCTCTGAAGGTCTGCTGTGGTATCTGGCACCAAGCTGTCAGTAGCAGATCCTTTAAGTCCTGTATAAGTTGCGAGGTGGGGCCTCCGTGGATCGGACTTGTTTGTCCAGCACATCC
>CAKAKR010068843.1:0-15999 GCA_916700685.1 Adelosebastes latens
GAAAGGTCATAGTGTTTGTCAGAGTGTCCCTCTGTTGACATTATTGGGTTGGAGTCCTGTCTAGAGGAGCCACCGTTATCTGTACAGCTGTGTCTGTAGTGGGGACCGTAGAGCCAGTCGCTAGGGCAACCAGGGTCAGAGATGCCAGAGGAATGGAGTAAGTCAAAACATGATAAGGGTAAGACACTGAGCACCAGGGAGGAAGGGCAGAGTTGTGAGGCCTTCACGCAGAGAGCACCTCAAGGTGGAGACCTGACAATTGCTCCTTGATCAAGCTTCAATAAACCTTCTTCGTAAGACATCATCAGCTCCGGGACCTCTTCCTTCCTTTAAGTTAACTTGTGTGTCAAATATTCCATCACAATTATGACTAAAATACAGTTATTGTATGAATAGAAAGATACTGCTTTTAAATATTTGTTTTTATGTGGCTTTTATTTTGAAATTTTGAACCGGAAGTAGAGTGCATTCTGGTTGCATTGACCTTTTGTCCACTCTACCACCCCTCCAACCCTCCAACCCATGACAGAACCGAGTAGGCGGGCTAGTGGATCACAAGTTGTGCTCAACATCACCAGTAAACTGTGGAGAGAGATAATATCTAACAGTCTAAACTTTAACATTGGACCCGTATGACGTCACTGCTCTGAGGAGGACGTCACACATCACCACCGGAAGTGGAGAAGACTATTATAACCGTTAAAGACGTTAGTTAGCTTAGCAGCTAGCAGCTAGCAGACGGAACAAAACGCCCCTGAATATCAACAACCAGCCGGTTTATCCTCCGTTAACTACTCAGACAGCGAACCGGGAGACCTCCCAACACTGGTAAGAACATTAAAATAACATAAAACCTAAAATAAACGCTGTTTTATCTCCTAACTGCTAGTGTTGATTAGCCGCAGCTAACTAGCTTCATGTTGATTAGCTGTGTGTGAGTGTAGATGACAGGTCTGACTCTGCAGTATCATTATGTAATAAACCCGGTTAAGGATGGCTGGATTGGAGGTTTAACAGCTTCTCCATCTCCATATGGATCCTCTACTACTACTTATACCTCCATATGTGAATATATTTATTAGGAATAGTCATTTTAGTGTGGATATGTAGGTTGTTTGCAGTCAGGACGAGGTGTGCTACTGTATGCAGCAAAGTGGTGAGAGGCACTGAGGGCATGATTTAATTTCCTGCAACTGTATCTGGGAGATTTGGCTGTGGTGTTCTGTGGTATGTTTCAAGAGCAGTGCTGAAAATGTTCTTTTTACCTGACCTCCCCTTGCTGTCTATATGTTACCTTTCATACCCCCCCCTGCATAATCATCATCCTCAAACATATAAAATAAGATTAACCTTTATTAATCCCTGGAGGGAAATTCAGGTGTCAAAGCAGCAACATCAGCAAACAGAGTGAAACACAGGAGAGGTAAAGGTATACTAAAATTATAAAAACAATAATAGAGATATGATCCTGCTCAGGGAATGAAATTAGCACCTGCCACCTGCTAAATACAGGGTAAATGTTGGCTGTGGCAGATTTCCCTGCATTATTCATTCATTCATTCATTCATTCTCACTGTGCAATATCATTTTCCACTTGTGCAATTTTGTTAATAGTCTGTTTATTGTCAATACTGTATATACTGCTCCTATTTGTATACTTCCTTCTATTTAAATGATTCATATTACTGTTACTGGGAGATTTGTTCTGTGGTGTTCTGTGGTATGTTTCAAGAGCAGTGCTGGAAATGTTCATTTTACCTGACCTCCTCTCGCTGTCTACATATAAGATAAGATAAGATAAGATAAGATATTCCTTTATTAAACAAAGTGTAACAAAATATGAATCATTTAAATAGAAGGAAGTATAAAAATAGGAGCAGTATATACAGTATTGACAATAAATAGACTATTAACAAAATTGCACAAGTGGAAAATGATATTGCACAGTGAGAATGTAATAAACCGGGTTAAGGATGGCTTTATTGGAGGTCCGGCAGCTTCTCCATCTCCATATGGATCCCTTACTACATCTCATACCTCCATGTGTGAACATTTTCTTTTAAGAATAGTCATTTTAGATGAAGCTTGTTTGCAGTCAGGACGAGGTGTGCTCTGCAGCAAAGTGGTGAGGGCATGGTTTACTTTCCTGCTACTGTATCTGGGAGATTAGGCTGTTCTGTGGTATGTTTCAAGAGCAGTGCTGAAAATGTTCATTTTACCTGACCTCCCCTTGCTGTCTACATATTACCCCCCTCCCTGCATCATCATTCATTCATTCATTCATTCATTCTCACTGTGCAATATCATTTTCCACTTGTGCAATTTTGTTAATAGTCTGTTTATTGTCAATACTGTATATACTACTCCTATTTTTATACTTCCTTCTATTTAAATGATTCATATTACTGTTACTGGGAGATTTGTTCTGTGGTGTTCTGTGGTATGTTTCAAGAGCAGTGCTGGAAATGTTCTTTTTACCTGACCTCCCCTTGCTGTCTACATATAAGATAAGATAAGATATTCCTTTATTAGTCCCGCAGTGGGGAAATTTGCAGTGTACAGCAGCAAAGGGGATAGTGCAAAAAAACAAGAAGCATCAGCTAATACAGTAACAAAAGAGCTAAACAAAGTGAAAAACATACCGCCATATGCATAAAATCTGAGTAAAAAATGTTTTTATTGCAATCAGAATAGTAGGATTTGCATTTGCATTTCTGTTTGCAAATAACATAAAGTATTGACTGAGTTAATCTTTGCTCCTACTGCAAATACTGCATACTGATCCTATTTTTATACTTGCTTCTATTTAAATGGTTCATATTTTGTTTCACTTTGTTTAGCTCTTTTTTTTTTTACTGTGTTAGCTGATGCATCTTGTTTTTATCTTATCATCATCCTCAAAATGTTCTTTTTACCTGACCTCCCCTTGCTGTCTACATATAAGATAAGATAAGATAAGATAAGATAAGATAAGATATTCCTTTATTAGTCCTGCAGTAGGGGTATTTGCAGTGTACAGCAGCAAAGGGGATAGTGCAAAAAAACAAAATGCATATATGAACAGCATCCCAAGTTTATTTACAACCCACATATCCATCCGGAGTTAAAAAATAGATATAAACCAGCCCTTAACACAACCTTTATCACAACTCTTCCTCAACCATATACCTCCCAAAAATATCTTTTGTTGTATAGCTTTTTAAAGTGATTTATATTTGTGCTCCGCTTCAACCCATCATATGTATGTTGGTATATGTATGTTTCAAGAACAGTGCTGAAAATGTTCTTTTTACCTGTTCTCCCTTTGCTGTCTACATATTACCCTTCATACCCCCTCTGCATCATCATCATCCTCAAACATATGATCCTGCTGCAGTGTTGCATGTCTGCAGCCTCCTCAGCCCCGGTGCTCTGTTACCACTTTCACCTGACTGACAGAAGCCAGAAACAGAAACAGGAGACTACGAATTGGTCCCTAATTGTGTCAGACAACTGATGCATCCGGCAGATCATCCTGGTCTGTTATCAGATATCTGATACCAGCCTGTCATGTTATCCACTCCCTTTGCATGATTTGTATATTTATGCAGATCCTAAATTAGGTTTAATAGTATAATAGTATACTATAATAATATAATAGTCTTAATAAGAAGAATCAAGCAAACTTGTAAATGACTTCACGTGATTTGAGCCAGTGATTAAAACACCAGTCTCTCGATCTCTCTCAATCTCTTGATTCGATACTATCATGATACTTGGGTGCTGATTCGATATGTATCGCGATTCTACAAGTATTGTGATTCAATATTACGATTTATTGCGATTTATGTTAACTTTTTTAACACTAGACCATGGGAAAAAGTTGAATCATACATTTCTAGGGACTTTGGAGAATACTTAAATTAATACCTTCAAATGTTTGATTTTCAGCATGTATGTAGTCAGAGATGTCCTGAAGTCAAATATATCAGGATTATTGTCAGGCATTATTTATTCATTTTTTTTAGCTCCCTCACAAATTAGTGGTATTTTCTTTTTAATTTATAAGGGACGTGTAATGTTTTAAACACCTCTAACTTCTCCAAGGTGGTCTCTAGCTCTCCCGTCAGCTCCGTTCTCTTTATACATCCATGGTCAGCTCCATCGGGGCTAAAATACATTTAACATAAATGTCAGTATATGGGTGCTCTACAGTTGTAGCGTCGGCCCATTTGACCACGGAGATGAGAGTGACGGCCGGCTCGACCGCACGTTACCGCGATACGATAACGTTTTCTGTCCATGACAGAGTTAGCATGCAGCTTTAGCCGTGATGTCTAGCTCTGCTTTTCCTGGCCATGTGTGAAACCCAAAGTGTTTCCATATTTTACTGGATGTGTGGTGTTTACCACGCTGGATTTAACATGTGAGGGTGCAGGTCGTATCCACGCCTCCGCCGTTTTCTGCTTGCTACGGCCGGTTGGCCGGCTACTGTTTGTTTTGAGTGACGGATACAGAACAGATATGAGATCACGTTACTCACACTACAACAATAAAAGCGGTAACTTCCTTCTACCTCCGCATAGACTCAAATTAAGCAAATATATTAATTCTGGCATCAAAAAATCAATTTCAAAATTGTAAAAAAAAAATTTAATTGAATTCCTTTTCCCAACCCAACCAGACAGTTTATTTTTGAATGCTTGTGCCAACTTATGTTCTGACACTCACATTCTGCATTTCCATGTTTTCCATCCTCTGCTAATTTGCATGTAAATGAGGGCGATCCCAGACTTTTCCATGCCAAACTTGTGCTGAGGTGAGGCTCGCAATCCAGGGTCACAAGAGCGACCAGCTCATTTGCCAACCAAATGGAGTTTCCATTCTGACGCAGCCTTTTTGCCTGCTCACTGCTCTGATAGACTCACGCAGATCTAAATTTGAATGCAGAATCTACTTTTAGGAATACAAGCATTGTATTGTAACTTGTTGCTAGGAGCGAGGCCGTTTCTTTGGATACTCGCCATTTTACATGGCCTTGTCTGCACAAAGCATTTTGAGTCGGTGGTATTTATATAAATAAGTCTTTCCTACAATACGTTAAGTAAATTAGGTGCATGCATGAAATTGGACAAATCTGTCTTTTAGTGGTGGGACAGAATACTGCACATCCACATGTACATGTACACCTGTTTTTACAGAGCTCAAGCAGTCTTGTTCCACAGTAGCTTTCATTTGCGTTTTTATTGTTTTATGTGTTTGCACATGCATGAGAAATCAGATAACGTGGGTAATATTGGTAGGACAAAATGTGGTTAGTGATAATCTCAGCTGATACATAATGTACCATAGGAGGGTATAAGCTAAACGCCTTGTGAAGTAAAGTATGCATTTATAGTCCTTAATAACAATTCCAGTCCGCCGGCCACATTATGAAACAATAAAGCAAACCCCCTCAATTCCAGTCCTTCACAGAGCATATATTCACCTGTCAGCAAGCCTCGTCTCTCTCTGCCTCCAGACTGTCACACTATTAGGAGCCATAACAAACGCTGCGTTGCTCATGAAGTTATTGAAATGCCAAGGCCGGTGCATCAGCGCGGCGTAATCTTCCCAGCTGGGACACTCAGGCCACTGGCTGTGGTTTGGCTGATTGGATGCATTTGCTCTGACAAACGCCAGATGCGCTCGAAGTGAGATTGTCGCCTCGCACTTCTTGTCAGTGTGGATTTAGAACAGCAGCAACAACACAAATCAGGTTACATTTTGGCCCACTTTTCTTTAGCGTGTAGTTCAACAGCCTTTTATTAGCACCCGAGAGAGAGAGAGGGTAAGCCGAGGCTTACCAGTGAAAACAGCTGTTTTTATTCCAATTTATTAATTTGAGAAGATCAACTACCCTTGGCTCCCGTACGTCAAAGAAAACTGAACAAACATTCCTTTAATATGCACCTGGTTGAGTGTGTCAGCGTTGCACCAGGTCCATTGCTGAGCAGGATTTGTTATTTGATAAAGGAGCGTGGGAGCATCAAGCCCTTTTATGAGTGTCCAAGTCCATTAACTTCAGTGTCCACCCTCGTCCGGCCCCCACAGCATAGCTTCGGAGGAAGGAGAACCTTATTACCGCCCACCTGAGCTGCAGCTTCCTCCTGTATCACAGAGAGATCTGCTGGTTTCAAAGCTACGCATAATGTGTTAAACTCAAGCAGAAGCAGCTTTAGGCTCAGAATACACTATACCATAGATTGAAAGTATCATCTCTCTAGTTTTGTATGTCTCGCTGACTCAAAACGATCGTTTAAACCTCTGTAAGATAGTGGCTGATTGTTAAAATAAAAGATTGATACTTGACTTCCGTGTATCAATACAATATTGCCACGCAAAATATCATGATACTACGCTGTATCGATTTTTTCCCCACCCCTAATTCTAATGAATGAATTATCTTGTTAAATGTTGAGAGCTTTTTAAATGTGAATAAAGCATCCATCCAAAATTAGTCTGTTCCTTTGGTTTAATCATTATGAGACCTGAGTCTTCTTTGCTAACCTCTAATAGTAATATAAATCAGACCGGGCCTTACCCTCACGGAGGAATCTTGATTCGCTGCATAACTTAATTACATTACATTACCAGCGACCAGACACCACATCCAGTCCACCCCGAAAATCCTTTGTGTCTGAGCCCAGGAGTTGACTCATTAAGGCTTGACTGGGACAGTACAGTAGGTGTAGCCTTTTACCACACCTAGCATTGTACCGAGGATCGCAGAATATCTACCAAACCAAACATCCTGGATAAAACATTTGACAGGTGTTGCAAAATGATTACCATTGAACCATGTTTTTATGTCAGACATTGAAGTTGAATGACTGCAATCCACTGTTACAGCTTTGTGAAAGGATCAGCGATATGTGTTCTGTGAACATGATGGAAACAAAGGCCCCGGGAGAACGCATTTTCTTCTGCTGTATTACTCTGCTTATCAGCCTTGGGCAACATGTTTTGAAGGTTTTTTTTTTTAGTTGAAGAGGCTTAAAATATTTTCCTGCAGGACCAAAGGCATAAACATGTAGTAAACAAAAGAAAAATAATATCTCAAAGGGATGTTTGATCAGAAATGCAGGAAAGTATTGTAGTGACTGAACAAGTCACTGGTTCCGAGTGCTCTTGATGTTTTAGTAACACTCCCAGTGGGTTGTTACATTCCCATTTTTTCACAGCTTGTCTTCTCTTTCTCTGTATTCTAAAACAGGGTGCAACTATTATTCATGTTGGACAACCCTGAGAGCTCAGCGTGTTTTATGATTTCAAAATGAAAGTCGTGATGCTTAACCATTTTTTCCCCCAGTACAGGGGTTTAAACAGTACATTACAAAGACAACCTTAAATTGAGTGTCCTTGGAGAAGGTCACAGGCTTGATTCCCTCCTAGGGGGGGAAAGGTAGTACTTGTGTTCAGGGTTTCCCCCAGGAAATTGGTTAGCAGAGGTGGTAAGCAATCTCAATTATTTCTTTCATTTGTATTTCAAATACAAATGCCACAAAACAACTGTAAACACAAGCAGTGATACAATGGATAACATTTAAAGGGATAGTTTGGGTGTTTTGAAGTGGGGTTGTCCAAGGTACTTATCCATAGTCAGTGTATTACCTACAGTAGATGACGGTTGGCGCACCCCCACCATCAAAAAACAGACAGGAGTACCGACACCGGAGCAAAGCAATACAGTGGACGGGGACAGTAGAAAAACATAAACTCACAAAAGAAAGTTTGGAAATTTATGTTTGGTGGATTATTTCTCTTTTGTTACAATACTAATTGGTGTTGTATTTTACATCGTTGGAAAGCCTGTTTATTTACCTTCACAATCCAACTTGTACGGATCATGCATTTGTGGGATGAGCAACACAGCTGATTATGTGTCCCTAGAAGTGTATGATTCAACTTTTCCCATGGTCTTGTGTTAAAAAAGTTAACAAAAATCGCAATAAATCGTAATCAAAAATCACAATACATATCGAACCGGCACCTAAGTATCTTGATGGTATCGAATCGGGAGATAGGTGTATCGTCCCAGCCGTAGTCTTCACTGACATGCTGCTGAGTGTTTACCTCAGTCAGTAGTGGTTCAGTGTCACCACATGGCTTCAGTAACTGCTTTCATAGAAGCACATCACCACGATTAAACAAATGAGATTTTTCTAATAGGAATGATATCAATCTCTCGCTTATTTCAAGTGTTTTAATACTGTCTGTGTGTGAGTGTTTGAGGACTCTGTCGGGGGTTGTAGACTATAGTACATCGAGGTCACCTCCAGCAGGGAATGCTTATATGAAAAGCTCACTCCTCTCGTCACTGCACACACAAACGCACAGAGAGAGCTCTCACTGCTGCTCTGCCGCCGACACCGGCAGCCCTGCAGCACTAGCCTACATTTCAGAGGAGGAGGAAGAAAAATATGGTGATGTCATCTCTATATCTCTCTCTCTCTCTCTCTTTCTCTCTCTCTCTCTCTGTCTCTCTCTGCCATCCTCTCTCAGAGGCTGTGTTGTGTGAATGTAATGGTGCTTTCTGCTACCCGAGCTGCATGAGGTAGGTCCTTCATTCACCTCCCTTGCGCTCCCTCCCAGTTGCCTCCATGCTTCTGTTTGTGTTGAAATGTACCTGCTCTTGATCTGGGATGAATGTAGTCTGTTTATGTTCCTGTGTGTTGTTGAATAATCTCACTCTTTCGGGGTGTTTTTCGCGCCGTGCATGTGTGTAGGAAGGCTCCGTTAGGGTGACAGATGCTAATACATTGAGGTCACATCACACTACAGCCTGATGATGTGTCCTGATACCGGTAGTCAGATTGCAGATAGCTGTCGAGATCCCAGGCTGAGGTGAATCATATCCGTCCTATACTGACAGCATCGATCATGTAGAGATGATGATTATGTCTGCCAGCTCGCCACTTTTTTCCCCTCCCGTGCACTTCTTTTCTTAAAAGGTCATTTTCAGGTCACAATAATCTTCCGCTGTGACCTTTGCACTCTTTGCTTCCTTGTGATGTCAAATCTTTTAAAGCGTACAACAAGGATGATCTTTAGTCTAAATATGCTGACAGCCTCACATCTTTTCTCCCTTTTTCTGTTATGCAAGAGGTATCTCACACACACACACACAAACAGACATATTATTCCACCCGGCTGTGTGCGTCACACACTTTTTCAGCTCTGTAGTGGAGCTCTGTCTCTGTTCTCTCTCCGTCTCCGTGGCTGGGATTGTTTCGTTATGAGCCAATAGTCGGTGTAAAAAGCCGAGCAGCCGTTGAACACTCCGAGGTCACCACCACACAGTCTCCTTGACACCACAGGACCTTTTCCATCGTGCTCATCGGCATTCCTGTCCACATGTTGTTCTGATGGATCAGATAAATGGTTGTCGGCGAGCGCTGGCGAGTCACCTTAAAAGCGTAATACAGTTAATTTTGCAAGGTGACACACTTGCGGCTGGTGCTACACATACTGTTCTCCCACAATAAAAGATAATATATATATAGGATATTATAGAAGGAAAAGAGATTATCTGTCTGTCTGAGAATGCAAATTCGTTTTAACGCCACTAATTTCTTTAATGCATTAACGCAATCAATCTTTCGGAGGTTGTAGCGGGCTCTACAGCTAGAGTGAAGTTTTAAAGCTAGATACTGGCATCATATGAAACTAGAAAACCTAAAGAATCCATCGGTACCAACCATGTCACACTAGCTTGTCGGGAAGGAGGCTAAATAACGCTCCAAACTTACGCTAAATTTTGGTGAGGAAAAACTGTCATGGCCATTTTCAAAGGGGTCCCTTGACCTCTGACCTCCAGATATGTGAATGTAAATGGGTTCTGTGGGTACCCACGAGTCTCCCCTTTACAGACATGCCCACTTTATGATAATCACATACAGTTTGGGGCAAGTCATAGTCAAGTCAGCACACTGACACACTGACAGCTGTTGTTGCCTGATGGGCTGCAGTTTGCCATGTTATGATTTGAGCATATTTCTTTATGCTAAATGCAGTACCTGTGAGGGTTTCTGGACAATATCTGTCATTGTTTTGTGATGTTAATTGATTTCCAATAATAAATATATACATACATTTGACCACTCCCGTGTTGATAAGAGAGATATATAGAAATATATAGAATAACACCAGCTTTATCCTTTAAACTACCGCCTATTTTGATGTTTGCAGCTATCATTTAATTTTGCCTTTGGACAGTTGTAAGTGTTGGTGAACGCAGTACTTTTTCCCATAGCTAGACCAGTAAATTGGCCGGACCGATATGATGGCCTATATTAGCCAACAGTACTTTTATAGAAAGTAGGGAAATAATCCAAAGACTATTTTCCACATTTCCGCTACTAGTTATTTCTGGTTAGACTTGGCACAACTCAAGCCAATGCAAGGCCTTCTGAGTGAGTCAAGCTGCTTTTTTTTTAAGGACTGTTTGTATATAATTTCTGCTTTATTAGATGGGTACGCTCTCTCTCTCTCTCTCTCTCTCTCTCTCTCTCTCTCTCTCTCTCTCTCTCTCTCTCTCTCTCTCTCTCTCTCTCTCTCTCTCTCTCTCTCCAGCCGAACCAGATGATTTCATGTGGAGGGGACAGAAATGACGTAAAGGCATCTTGTATTTATGAAAATAGGATCTGTTCAGGGATGAGATTTAATCTGTGCTACAGGAATGGCTGCCAGATGATATTTTATTGTGCAATGCTGTAAGATGTGCAAGTCTCTGTTATTTTTCTAAACCACATGATCTGTAATGGTTCTGTCTCTTGACATTGAAAGTAATCCTACTTTCTGTGTTTGCGTCTTTGTATTCCTACATGTATCAGATTCCTCTAAATTTTTCCCAGGTTTTAATATATTTGTATCCTTGTCGGGGGGATGAAAAAGGTGATTCTCATTCTGGTGAAACAGTGCTGGGTTCTCTGTGGTCTAGCAAGGCAATCCTCTGCCTCTGCTTACATGGTTGATTAATATTCCTCACTCCCTGACCTACATGGATTAATTCTGTTTAAAGATGTCTCCCCCTGAGCGCGGCACCAAACTGGGACAGGCACAAGATTACATTGGACCAAGCGACTTGAATGTCCCCTCTCTCCCCTCTCTCCCCCGCCTCCTTCCTCTTCGTCCTGTTGTTTTCATTTCCATAGAGAGCATTTTTTGAAAACACAGATTGTCCATCAGCATCTCATTCCTGACAAGCTGGCATTTCTAGTATCGCCTCATGTTTGATATGTCTCGACAGGAAATTACATCCAGCCTGCTTGGGCTGTGTTATCTTTTAAAGGCTGATGCGTAGATGTCAGAGCTGTCTGTATTTCTGTGTGAATGAGCTCAAAGTGGTGATGATACTATAGAGGATAGATAGCTCCAGATGGAAGCAGCCAGTCGTCTTAATGGTATGTCTGCTGTTTTCCATCGTAATAATTAGCTAAAATTCTTGATTTTGTAGAGTGATTTGCACTGAAGCTGCACTTTTCTAGTGCAGGATGGAGCCTGCCAAAATAAAATAAATTAATAAATGACTTGATAAATAAATAAATATGCCATTAAATGTGCCAAAAATAATATTAAAAATAAATGTAGGCATTAATTAATTGATAAAATCTGTTTTAATTTGCTTTTTTATTTAATTATCTTTGTATTAATTCCCCTATCTCTTTACTCTTCTATTTAATTTTCCCTTTTATTTATTTATTATTTATTTATTTATTTTTTATTAACTTGTATATTTATTTATTTATTTTTGCATTTATTTAGGCTGAAGTACCTGGTATCTGTAGAGCCAGCACAGGTGTCAAAGAAGCAGACAGTCAGCAATTTATTAACAAACAATTGTGATATTTGTTTATCTTTGTAATAATTCCCCTATTTATCTACTTTTGTATTTTATTTATTTATTTATGAATTTCTTTAACTTTTAAATTTCTTTATATATGTTTTGTCATTTATTTAGGCTGAAGTACCTGGTATCTGTAGAGCCAGCACATGTGTCAAAGAAGCAGATAATGATCAATTTATTAGGAAAACAAATATGATATTTAATGGTGGTTTGGTGGTATGGGCAACATTCAGACAAATAGAGGATTTCAGCATGTACACAGGATCACAAACTCATAGTATATGATATATTTTTTATGTTATTATTCATGGCAATAATTGCATTTCTGGCTGTCAGGAGTCAACAACTGTACAGCATCACATGTTTTTCCCTTTTAACATCTTGGAAAAAGAAGGCTTTGCTGTGAGAGACTGATGTTGGAGATAATCCTAAAAGCTCCATCATCACTTAGCGCTGGCGGAGCCAACAGAGACCTTGATCAGAATTATCAGAGTGGCTGGCAGTTGCTTCAAGGAGCAGTGCTGAAGGACAGATTGAATCCTCAGACAAAAACATAGAAATAGAAATTTTTGGTGTTTGAATTTTATTACTGAAGTGGGGAAAAATGTATCAGGGAACAACATGGGACGTTGTTAGAACCTCACGCGTTGCTTTTATCACTCATCTAGAATGGCGGCACACCGTACGTCTCACTTAACCGGTGGTGATCATTTGTCAGCAGTGACAGCAGTGATAGGCCTCCGTGGCAGTCAGAGAGCCGTCTCGCCTTCTGAGAGCGGACAGCAACATCACTACAATCAGCTTAGGGGTTCTGAAATGATTGCTATCCTTGACTGCCCTTGAGCCGAGCTCTACTTTTAATCTAGAAACAATCAAAATAAAAGTATTACACCGCTGCAGAATCAAAACAATAGTGGCAAGCAATCCAAACAAATATTTCCTGGTTGTCATTATTTTTTTATGTTTTTGTAAACATCCCGCTTTTAAAAACAAACTTATATGCAGCATATTTTTTGTGATATTAGGCAGACTACATTTAGTAATGTGCAGCCCGAACTAAAAGCAAATTATCACCATAATTAGACCATAATTCTAAGAGTAATTGGACCATAATTGCTCTGCAGGACAATAAACTCCTATTCAAAACTGCTGAAAGAAATACTAAGCCAGCATCAAGACCCAGAGGGACATGACACCTTTGAGGGAGTTCAGTCGTACTTAATGTCAGGGATTTTGTGTTATCATTCTGAACGGAAACCTTTTTGCATTGGGTTTTTGATATGTGAAGTCCCGCCGATGTACGGTAGTCAACGGTAGCATCATTTTTAGATGTCGTAGTATCATTTAGTTTTGTGTGAAACCGCTCAGTGAACTACATCTCTCGTCTCGCACGATATACGTCACCAACACCAACATGTTCCACACGCAAATGAAACTTCATCTTACCTGATGTGTTTTATCCAGCGACTCCTGGTCTTTTTATCAGCCGGGAAGAGAAAGAACGAGCAAAACCCGATGCTGGTGCGAGTTCATCCCAGTACGAAACATACAGGCATCGTAGCTTCAGAGAGAGAGACGTCACTTATGTGACTTTTGGGTGTCTGATACTTCAACAGTTTTACAAGAAACGGCGACTTTCTTGACTTGAAAAATTATCTTTTAAATTGACAAAAATATATTTATCTCTCAGTTGACTACCGTTCATATTTTTTCCAAAATATGGTCCCATTGTGGTCCACCGGAAGGGACTTTGCCTTTCTATTGTGGTATTGTCTCATAAATCCACCACACAGCCTTCGTCTCTCAAAATATGCAGTACAGAGAATGCTGAAAAAATGTTTTGGTGTCTATCAGCCCAAGTTCCTGGTTTTGCCACCTGTTAAAAAAGACTCAGCTCCTGTTCAAGATCTGATAGCTTTTTTTTGTTTCCAGTGACCCTGTATTTTATGCCCTTAAACTGGAGTATCAATTAGAAAATCTGTCAACTAAATACATACATTGTTCCAAAAGGTTCCCTGCCATGTTTTGGCTCTGTGGAGAAACCCCTCAGCCGGTGTTTCCGGCTTCGTTTTGGGGCCACTGCCAAGCCACAAGTTTAGGATTCCCTGTGCGTTTGCCCTCTATCTTTGGCAATGATTCACAGCTCTTAGCTGACAGACCGCTGTGGTACGGCTCAAGCAGATTGTTATGTGCCAGCTTGTGTGAAAGGGCAGAATGTCAGTGAAGTGTGGGAGAAGGTGAAGACAATAGAGCCACAGCAGAGTGGATTGTCTGTCACTGGCTTGTCTATTGTTTACTAAGTGAAGTGGAGTCTCCAACATGCCCGTATCAGAGTTTGATATGAAAATGGACAAAAAACTTAAATGGGGAATAAAAATAAGCACAGATTTTTGACCGAAAAAATTGCACGTAGATTTATAAAAACTGATTTTGTGGGTTCTTTAGCGGATTTCCGCCTGTGGAAATATATGTTTGACCAATGAAATCCTTTGATCGCTGTCATTCTGCATAATAATTAGCCATGTGCTTCTGTTTGTTGCACAGAGAGTGTGTATTTTCGGGCCCTTGGAATTATAATAATATAATAATAATATATAATAATTCTGGCATTTTTATACTACGTGTATTTATTAATTTGCACTGTCCTTTCTCAAATAAACTAAATTAAACTAAGTGATTCATCCTGTGTGGAAACATGTATGTCTGTACTAAAATTTAATGGCTGTCCATCCAACAGCTGTTGAGACATTTCACTCAAAAACAAAAAATGTGAAGATCCTTGCCATGTCCCCATAAGGGCATCTGCAAATAGAGGTAAACCAATGTGTATTTAGTCATCCAAAAAATAAATTGCAGCAGAAGCTGAAGCATATGTTGCACTGAGAGAGTCTCTCTGGATAAGAGTGTCAACTAAGTACCAAAAAATGTAACTGTAGACCCGGAGATAAGACTGGACACTTTATGTATCCCAGAGGGAAATTCAGTTGTCATCGCTACAACTTCAGAGAGAATATAATAGCAGTAAAAGTTGACAAAGAATCAAACAAAAAATCTAGTCTACCTCCCTTACACTGTCTGCAACAGTATGAAACATTCCCTGGAGTCGCGGGCCTTGATTTCTGTGTTGTTCCCACCTCGGCTGTGTGTTGCTGCTCCAGGCTGAGTCATGGACTGATTGCTAAAGCCGGTTTGGAGAAAGAGTGGAAAGCATCCGTCTCAGCGTGACGGGTCCTTGAGAGTCGAGGCCAGATGAAGTGTGTGTGCTGGCTGGAGCCAAGAGGCTGTTGGAGCGCTGGAGCGTTACATTAGTAGAATGACTGGTGGGGGGGATTTGGTGACCTTCTCTTTGTCAGGATGTCCTCTCTTTCTCATATTATGAACTATTTGTCTCTAAAGAGTGTCCTAAAGCTGCTTCCTTCCTGCTACCTTCTTAGCACCTTTCTAAGGAAACTCATTCACTAATATGGGGAAAAGCTACCTGTTTCCTCAATGCTACTATGGCTGACACCGTCTGGTTGGTTGGTCGATATCCCTGTCCTTGTCTCAGTCCTGACAATTGTGCTACTATAATGCATAAAGTTGGCAGTTTGTGGGTTGGGTTGGGTGGTTGATTAATGCTTATTTTTGCGGGTTGGGCTGTGTGGATTGGTTCTCATAATGGGGCAGGTGGATGCGGGTATTAATAAATCCTGACCTGTGCATCACTACTTGATCGGCTTTGAGTGTGAACATATCAGAATTGTCATATTTCAATAGGTTTGGTCTAATGAATAGCCTAATTGTTTTGTTTTTGAAATATAACTGCAGGCACATCCCCTTGCAACAGCAAGAAATCATATGATTATGGGCAGGTGCACACTGGTTGGCTTTGAGTCTGTCATTGTCATTTAGGCTAAAAATAAATAATAAAACACATAGGTTAAAAATAATTCAATATGCTACATATAGCTTTTTATTAGGACTGTCAATCGATTAAAAATATTTTTTTAAGAGTTTAATACTCTTATCAACATGGGAGTGGGCAAATATGCTGCCTTATGCAAATGTATGTATATATTTATTATTGGAAATCAATTAACAACACAAAACAATGACAAATATTGTCCAGAAACCCTCACAGGTATTGCATTTAG
>CAKAKR010068843.1:22764-43995 GCA_916700685.1 Adelosebastes latens
TTCAGTCTGCTGTCATTTGCATTGTGCATACTGTAATGAAAGAGCTGGTGACCTGCTGTTCAGAATAGACAGCAGTGAAAAGGCCCATAGGAAGCCATTATGCACTTGAACAATGGGTTTGAGGTAGCTTAGAGGTAAGAGAACAGGATCTGTGACTAGGGGATCACTGGCTGAGAGGATTTGAGCAGCTGAAATGAATGAGGGAAAAAAAACGTTTATCCTCGGTGGCTGTTGAATTGCCCTCTTGGCACAAGGCACAACACCCCCATTTGTTCCAGAGGTGCTTTACAGTTGCCAACAGTAAGAGACTAGTTGTGCTGGGAAGCTCCCAGGTATGAGTGCATTGTTGGGAAAAGAGATGGGCGTAAGGGTGTTTTCACATCTAGTCCTTGTTAAACGAACCAAACTCAGTCCTCTTAAAGTGGACCAAAAAGTGGACCAACCAAAAAGGGACTCAGCTCTTTTTGCGTTGTACATTGTCAGTTCATTTGACTCAGTTCTGTTTCTGGTCCACTTCAGCTCTGATGGGGCCTCAGTTTTTTTTCTCTGTTCACACTGTAGTTCCTACCTTCATCACTCTGCTGGTCAATGCTTTCACCTTCAATGACATTTTTAGGGTTGGCACAGGCGCTTCCAAACAGAATACTGTCCAGTTCGTCGTAAAAAAGGGTCATGTGTCTTTTATGTCAGAGGATTCACCGCTTTTTCTCATTTTATAGCTGCGTGGAACTTTTGACGTAGTTTTTTTACTTTGACGTGGCACTGCAGTGCGGCCCTAATGAAGCCCCTCGCTTTCATATGAACAGAAAATTGGAGGAAAACGTAAGCGTTTCTGTGCGTTGTAGACAGTCGCAGTGTGTCATGTCCATTTTCAAAGGGGTCCCTTGACCTCTGACCTCAAGATATGTGAATGAAAATGGGTTCTATGGGTACCCACAAGTCTTCCCTTTACAGACATGCCCACTTTATGATAATCACATGCAGTTTGGGAGAGAGCCACGTTTGGGACGCTCCTGGGATGCTACGGTCCACCGTTTTGGTCCAGACTGAAATATATAAACAGCTATTGGATTCTACCATTGGATACCATTCTTGGTCCACAGACAATGAATCCTAATGTCTTTGGTGACCCACTGACTTTTTTCATCAAGCGTCTCCAGCAGGTCAAAGGTTTCGCAGTTAAATATCTCAACATTTACTCGATCGATTGGCACAAGATTTGGTAAAGTCTTTACAACTATTGGCAACTATTGTTTTGCAACAGTGAATCAAAGTAGTGGCTTTTTTACATTGATCGACAGAAGCATACTTTTTGTGCGATACCTCTGATTAGTGCTTTCCTACAATTCCTAAAATACCATTTGACAACATCAAGAGAACGGGCATGAACTGAATGCCCACATAATTATACTGAAACTGGTGGTTTAGCTGTCGATAGCTTTGATGTGGTGCTGCTGACCACACCCTTTCTTGAATTGCAACATGCCTTGTGGCTGCATTGCATCGAGACTTCTGTTGTGGAGAAGCTGATATCTGTTCCTCTAGTAGAATTGATTTGTCATAGTGGCACAGAATATGACAAAGCATTATCTTTTTGATTGTGACACCAAATCTTTGCCTGCTTTTGACCAGGAATAAACTAAATAAAAATGCTTAATTAAGCAAAACAACAGTGTCCCAGAAATGCAATGATAATATGTGAGTTCTAATATCACTGACTTTATTGATTAATCTTGATTAATGATGTTCAAAAATAATGTCTAACTGGCAGAGACAGGGATCTTAGACATACCGTGCCACATAATGTGACAGCAATTATAAGCTACAGGAGGCTGGGAGAAGCCAGAGGTGAAAATTGGCTTCAGGCTGCTCTTAGGGAGTGAGAAATTGAGGCTCCATCAGCTTCTGCACATCATGGGTCGGACTCAGGGTGCCGTTGACAGAACCAAGCTGACAGCCTGGGCTGATGAGACACATTCTCACCACTAAAGTAAATGGGTTAAAGTAAACAGGAAAAGCATGCTCATTCTCCACGGCTTTAGCTTGGCCCCAGACATGGAAAAACTGCAAATGAAAGTCTTAAAAATATACAGTAACTAAAAAAAGACTTGACAAAGTGAACATCAGATGATGTGGGGGAAGTTGCAGATTTTCAGGATTTAGGCAAAGTGCAGCGGAGAAACTTGAGTAGAGTGTCTCCTGCCAAGATTTGTTCAGTCCATCCCTGACGGAGACAGTCGAGGTGGTGGGTGGTAGGGATTCACCGATCCGACTCTTTCATTCCCGATAGTGATACCTGGGCATTGGGTGTCGGCCGATAACGAGTACCGATCTGATACCAGTGTTTGATTAATAAGCTGTATGCTTCACTGTGTGGAAGTGACCAGGATAATTTAAGTGTAGGGCAACACCAGGCCTGACTTAAACATTGCTTTCCCAACAGGCTAAATAACGCTCCAAACTTGCGCTAAATTTTGGCGAGGAAAAACTGGCATGGCCATATTCAAAGGGGTCCCTTGACCATACTGTTGCCAGGGCAACAGCTTTGGTCCAAGTTTACTTCCTGTCAGCTACTGCATTAACAAACATTGCAACAGGAAATACAAAGGGGCCTATTTACAATGTTTATGTTAAGTTTGAAAAGGTCTGTGCAGTTTTGTATTGACATTCTAAAGTAGAGGACATTTTGAGCCACTAAAAAAAGTGCCCTTTGAAATACATTTTGACTGAATAATAATGATGGGATTGCAGCGTTTTCTCAAGAAAATGTAACACCAAATTACTGTTAAGTGTTTTTTTTTTTTTTGCCGGTGCCACAGTACTGGGTGCTTTGTTATTACTTCTTCTTTGAGGAAACATTGTCAAAGTCACAGGCTGACTCACACTCAGCAGGAGTTTCCTGCCAGCAGCTGAGCTCTTTAGTCTAATAAAAAACGGCCACTGTTCCATTGCAAATGAGACGTACGTTTCTGAATGTGATGGATGCAGTTTGTTTGTTTGTTTCTACTATTTTAAGCCGTCATGAAGGATGTTTTGATTGCGTCCTTTGTCACCGCTGTACAGTGCGGGGAACAGGCCCTTTTTTTTGTCAAGATGCAATGTCATCTAACCCCATGATGTGAATCATGTTCATCTCTCAGCAGACTAGACGTAGACTACTACGTTACAACAGTTCTTTTGTTGGCCTGTTCAGAAAAAAAAATAGATTTCCAGAACTTGAAACAGCAGCTACTGTATCTTTGTAAATACTTAAAAAAAAAAACAGACAAAATGTACACACTCTTTTTCAGCTCCACGCTCGATTCATTCACATCTAGTAGCTGCCTAATCCAACCAGTCTTTGATTGTCAGATCCTGAAAATTTGGTAGTAATTGATGCCATTTTAACACCAGTGAGCAGTGTTTTGATACCGGTCCCTCTGTTGCTCGTATCTCATGTTCTTCCTGCACAAGCACAAGGACTGCACATGCATGTCATAAGCACTTGGGTAACATGCAGAGTATAGAGTTTCCACTTGGGTGACATGCAGAGTATACAGTAACCATGCAATTCTATATATTGACAGTAAGTTTATCTTTGTAATGAGCCATCGAATGGCCATTACAAAAACAGGGAAGAAGAACCATAGTTTTCCTGTGCAATGATGAAATATAACTTTTGACATTTTGAGTGCACTGATTTTCCAAACATCGTTGTTTTATGGGGAATTGTGCGCAGGACTATTTCTTGGCCCAGCCTGGTCACTTCCTGGAGTGTAGTCTGGTCGCCAAGAAATAGCCCAGCACATCCTTGAAAGAGTTTACCTGGCAACAGGCACATTCTACTGGCAAACCAAAAAAAATGTGCCAAAGCAGACGGTGGCTTTGAAGTGACTTGCCAGCGAGATCAGAGAAAAAAAACAACATATGACATGTTGAGTTTTCACACCAACCGAGTTATCGAGTTCTAATATCATATTTTAAGCAATCTGGTGGCAAATTTGGTGAGAACCACAGCAGGCTGCAGTCATGTAGTATCATACCATCACTCGTCTTTTTTCATCCTATTTGACCAGTACTGACAAAAATGTTCTGCTGTGAAAATGTTTGTTGATGACATTGAGATACATAGGTGAATACATTTTTTTCCCCAACCCTACTATTTACTCCTATGGAGACTAAAATCAAATAGAATCCATTGCGTTGCTGCATCTACAAACAACCTTTGGTTTATGCGTCTACAGTGATGACAAGCTCTTCAACATATGTCCAATTACATATGGCATTGTATCTTTAAATGGCCCCCGCTCTGTGGTGTGCTGTTTGGCAAACTGTTAAGCAGGTTAATGGAAACAGTAGCACAGGAGAGTGTATTAAAGCTTGCATTATTGGGCCCGTAATAAGGTCACAGGGGCGGCCGCGTCGTGCATGCGTCGTCCTCCGGGTTGATTTTCCATGATGGCCCGGGAGATTGGGTCGCTCGCTTTGGTTTATTGGTGCAGAAGGGCCTCGGTAAACAAGAGTATGAGGAAGAGCCGCGTGGTTACAGTAGCTGTGTGTGCGCTCCAGCTCTAATAACGGCTTCAATACACTATAGATTCTGACTGTGGCTTTCAGTTCAGCCCTTTATAAACAGCCACAACCCACTTCCTTGTTTTTCTGGTGTGAGGGTGTCAGATGATGTTCGTCTGACAAACATGTTTTAAAAGAGTTGCATTGTAGTCAAAATGCCTGATAGGATGTTCATCGAGAGAGAGAGAGAGGAGTAGATGGATGATGGGGAGATAGCAAGAGGGGAAATCATGAGTGCTTTGAGGCCAGATAAAACTGAGGAAGAGTAAACAAACGCCAGTGATGTAACAAATTTACAGAGGACAATTACTAGTAGGAGAAGAAGAAGAGGAAAGAGCACTCATCAGAGAGAGAGAGAGAGAGAGAGAGAGAGAGAGAGAGAGAGAGAGAGAGAGAGAGAGAGAGAGAGAGAGAGAGAGAGAGAGAGAGAGAGGCTCTTTGCTTTTCAAGGCACACAGATTTCCACATTCAAGGCCATGGAGAGAGAGAGAAAGAGAAAGAAAGAAAGAGGAACAGTAAAGAAGAAAGAGGAAAAGTGGGAGAGACAAAAGGGAAAGAAGGCACACAGGAGAGAAGAGACAGGAAGAAAGAGAGAGAGGGGAGGAGGACGAGGAGGAGGAGGAGGAGGGGGGTCTCTTTGCTTTGGGAATCAGTGTTCAAGGCTTGAGAAATGTAGGCTATGTTGCACCAGCAAAGAGAGAACAGCCTGTAATTTATAGGCAAGTCTCAACTGTTATTTCATCCCATCACAACAGTATGTCTTTATACCTGAGTGTGTGGAGGTGTGTGTGTGCAGCAAAGAGACACTGATAGATTGGAAGAGGACGGAGAGGGATGGATCCAACACGTCACACAATTTCCTGATTTTAAGCTCTTATTTTGCAGCGGACTGTGTTTGTGTTGGAGGTCACGGATGTAAACTGACTCCACCCGTGGGGGGGTGGGGGGAGCACGCTTATCATCAAGGTGGATGTTGAAGGTTCGAGGAAATCATCTCCAGAGGCGGACAAGTGATCGTGCGCGAGAAGCAGTTGGTCGGCCATATGTTGTCGCGCTGTGCCCTGAATGTGTATGAGAGTGTGTTTGTATGCATGAGTCACAGTGGGTGTATAGTGTGTGGAGTCTGCAATGTGTGCATGGACACTATATGAACAAAAGTATGCAGACATCCCTGTAAACGCTAGGGCTGGGACGATACACCTATCTCCCGATTCAATACTATCACGATACTTGGGTGCCGATACGATAATGTATTGCGATTCGATATTACGATTTATTGCGATTTTTGTTAACTTTTTTGACACTAGACCATGGAAAAAAAAGTTGAATCATGCACTTCTAGGGACTTTTTAATTTTTTTCCAGCAACCCAAAAATCAAAGAATGAAGACATTTCCCTCACACATTAGTGGTATTTTCTTTTATATTTATAAGGGAAATGTAATGTTTTATACTTCTAGTGAATATAATCCAATCAATCTTATTTCCATATATGTATTTTGTATATACAGTTCTCTTTGTTAACAACTTATTTTGAAAACCGGATGTTGTCAAACGTGTATACTTCCTCTAACTTCTCCAAGGTGGTCTCTAGCTCTCCCGTCAGCTCCGTTCTCTTTATCCATCCATGGTCAGCTCAAATTTAACATACATACATTTAACATAAATGTCAGTATATGGGTGCTCTACAGTTGTAACGTCGGCCCATTTGACCACGGAGATGAGAGTGACTGCCGGCTCGACCGCCACGTTACCGCGATACAATAACGTTTCCTGTCCGTGGCAGAGTTAGCATGCAGCTTTAGCCGTAATGTCTCGCTCTGCTTTTCCTGTCAATGTGTGAAACCCAAAGTGTTTCCATCCTTTACTGGATGTGTAGTGTTTACCACGCTGGATTTAACATGATTGAACATCTCGCTGCGGTTTGTTTTGGTTGGCGGATACGGAACGGATATGACGTCACGTTACTCAGACCACAACAATAAAAGCGATAATGATACTCGATACAATGGTAAAAATTAAAACACTTTGAGCTAGTGTTAAGAAGTTAAACAGGTCATAATTCCCTCACTATTATTTATTTTATATTGATGTAAAAACAAAACATCTCCTTCAAACAACTGGATTTATTCAGGTTTTTACTTAATAGAGCTTGAACGCATCATAATGAAACTCATTATGATGGCTGCTAACAGCTAACCTTATTAGCTCTCCTCCTGCCAATTTCAACACAGACTTGTCATTCGCCTTATCATGGAAAAAAATAGTACCCTAGACATGTCAATAGTGAGTTTACTGCTTCTTTTTCGGATTTTATTCACCTACGTTACTTCAGAAAAACGAGTACTGTCCCATTTTCAGAATTTTGGCATCGACTTGGTACCAAAGAATCGGTTCCCGTGACATCCCTAGTCTCCAGGCCCAAGCTGAGATAACATCTGATGACATCATCAGGGATATATTCTCAGACCATAGAAAGCTCTTCCACAGAACTAACTCCTCGTGACTAGTAAACTGACCGTTACAGTATGTGCAACATTGCTGGAGTGCTCCTTTAAAGTAAAAAAGTAAAAATGAAATGCTAAAAAAGTAAAAAAAAATAGTTATTATGGACACAGAATGGCCTCATATTATGTCGTTATGTCACTACATTAATACATATTGTTGGATTATTAAATGTGCATGTACAATATCTCCCTTTGAAATGTAGTGGAGTTCTAAATAGCATAAAATCAAACTACTCAAAATTGTACTTGAATACAGTACTTGAGTAAATGAAGAAGAACAGTGGAGGCACCATATTAATGGCCTTGGAATGTCCAACAATCACATACGAGTGTAATATTTTGGTGTCCACATGCTTTTGGCCATATAATGTATATGTGTGTGTTAATATGCATGTGTGTGACACAAATCCATATCTTTTCTCTCTATATATATATATATACAGTGAAAGATGTTAATGTGTAGACAGGTGTGTGTGTGTGTGAGTGTGTGTGGTCAGCTGGCACTCACAGGGCCTCGGTCATCTGGTCAGGTCCAGCTTTCTCACTGCATGTGGAGAGGAGAATCTGTCACTTCTCTTTCCCTCCCTCCTCTCTCTCGTTCTCTCAGTTGAGTGTGTTTCTCTCACGTGCAGTTAATTCCACGTCAAACATGGCATCACTCTCACTCGGTCATTACGTGTTAACTCAAACACAACAAGCTGCTAGTTGCTGATTACCAAGCCCGTGCAATCTACTGTATGAGCTCTCTTGACTGAAGAAGAAGAAGAAGAAGCAGGAAGTGAGGTTGACCAATCACATTGGGGGGGGGTTATTCTGACCAATGAGTTAGGAATGTGAGGTGGAGAGTTAAGCCTACGTCATATCTAGGCCACTGTGGCTACGTAACGATGTAACAATTACAAGATAAAGGCCATGTCACATCAACAAAAATATAATAAGCATGGACTGTATGAAAGAAGTGGACGTAGCATCCCAGTCTGAAAAGTGAAGCCAACACAAAATGCCTTAAACGGCCAGCAGGGGGCGACGACTCTGGTTGCAAAAAGAAGTCAGATTGTATAGAAGTCTATGAGAAAATGAGCCTACTTCTCACTTGATTTATTACCTCAGTAAACATTTTTCTAATGGGTTTATGGTCTCAATCGCTAGTTTCAAGTCTTCTTCAATACAGCACGATGTCAATTTTGCAAATCATGGTCCCATTTAGAGTTATCTAGATGATAAAGCAGGGTGATGCTTTAGGGGCGTGGCTACCTTGTGATTGCCAAGTCGCTACCACGGCGACCTCTCAATCAGGATAGAGGCGTCAAAAGAGTATAGAACAGACGAAACTCTGGTGGTTTTTTTACAACAGCCGCTGCCGCCATTTTGGACGGAAGCTGTTATAATATTTATTTATAATATTTTATTGTTCAACACAGGCCATTTCAGTAGAATATGACAATAGAATAGAAGCAATTTAGTTTTACTTTTGTACCGCACTTTGAAGGCGTCCGGTAGTCGCTTTTACTGGCGTCCGGTAGTCGCTTTCAGTCCAAAATGGCAGAAGCGTATTGGACAATAAAGATTTATAGTATTGTATTGTATTGTAGAGGCTCGGCGCTGATGTTGCGATGGAACAAACAATAGACTTTCAGTTCTTGGCAATATATGTTCTTTGGAGGCGTAGCAATGTCTATCCCTCCCCAGCTCCACCCTCTCGTCCAAATATGGTCACTTCTGGCTCCAAAAAACCAACATGGCGACGGCCAAAATGCCAAACTCGAGGCTTCAAAATGGTAGTCCACAAACCAATAGATGGCGACACGTTGGCTATGTCCACTTCTTTTATACAATCCATGGTAACCACTATGTTCATGCTTGTGTATTTGCAAAATGCCCACAGGGCTAGTTGGTAAAGTTTCTATTTTCTCTGGATTTTGCCATTTACTTCCCCCTGGCATTTTGTTTCAGTTATTAAAGGCGACACTAGCTTGCTACCTGAAATCTCACCATTTTAAATACTGGTCTGACCAAGCCCTAGTGGTAAATTCTAATATGTAGTGTAACATTAGCACAAGTAGAGAAGAGCCAGTGAACTGTTTCAGTAAGGTCAGTATAGGCTATGAGTCATACCGCTGCAGCGGCAAAGCCCCTGAGTGTGTTGAATTGAGCAAGGGTTCGTTTTATTGCTAATTAATTCATCTTTTCATTTGTAAGAGGAGGGAGGTGTTATTTCTTCTTCACATAAAATCATAATAACACACTTACTGGATAATTTACACAAAAGTCTGTATATAAAACTAATACTTAGTAGGCCACATTCTGTTTAAAGCTGGTATTTCTGCACAGTTGCAGATAAAGATCTAGTAGTGGCTGCGTAGGATCGTTTCTGACTCCAGGAATTTTCAATATTTCCAGAGTGTTGTAAAGTGCAAAAATCTAAATATACTGGAAAAAGATTTTTTTGTTTTTATCTAACAAAATATTCTGCTTCAATCCACATTTGTTGCTGACGAGTTCTATTCATTAAAGAAAGCTGAATTAATAAAAGCAGACACTAAAATAACCTTATTCAAATTGACGGTTTTGTTCAAGAATTATAAATATGATGGGGCTCAGCTTTTCTTAGAGAGGGGCTTCGAGGAAAATAGGTTGGGAACCACTGCTCTAAACTATTCAAAGTAATGAGGACATTACTGCTCCAAAAAAACACAACCTAAAACATCCATGAAATGATCATTTGTAGCCAAATAACTGCATGTGGGTTGAAAAATGTAAAATGCATCTAATTATCTCTCATGTCTAACTCGGTGAATTACCTCCGCTGTACCGACTCACCAGCAGTTACACGACTGTTTGTGCACCCTGCAGCGCTGAGGCACGAGCTGCAAGCCGGTGCTTACTACTGTGCTAACACACCCCACCTCCAAAACTTATGCTATCTGCTGATGAGTAGTAAACAGTCTCCCAGCATTCACCAGAGCACTGCAGCGCGGCCGGTGACTCCATTGCTCCATAAGCATGTTTCCAGACATAATGAAGGAAATATGTTTACAATTTTGACCCACCATGCAGTGTTTTGGCAACAACAGAGTTTTCATATTAGGTTTAACACGTTTTTGGAGTAAAGATGATCATGTTATCGGCGTAGCAGTAGGTAAAAGGCAGAGACTGTACAACTACTTAGCATCATGGTTTCAACTGAGAAATACAGTATCATTTACACTGTGCTGATCATGTTAAAGAAGTCAATGATTTTAAATTTGACATCTATCGCGTGAAAACCGAGTTGCTTCTGATGTTTCACCAATGTGACCCAGCGACAAGCCTATTCCTTTAGGTGGCAAAGGATAGAATATGGCTGCTATAACTACCACACATGTTTTCCTGTTGGTCTGACCCAGGATCATTTTAAATGTTGAGATTCGCTTTGGTTCCCTGACGTTATCTGAATGTATAGATGGATACAAGGATGACTGTATGGGTGGGTTGATGGATGGACAGATGGTAAAATGTCGTTGGAAAAAGGATGAAATGTACTAAATGTGAAAGGACTAACAGTTGGCTGAATTCTTCAAAGAAAGACAGACAGATGGTCGTGTCTAGAAGGGAGCCCGCAAACTGCGAAATCTGATTTGAGATCTGCAGAAACTTGCAAAAACTTGCAAAAACTCGACACCCGACGACCTATTCTAATCTTAACTATTAAAGGTTGATGCCTAACCTCAACTATTCAAGGTCAATGCCTAACCTTAACTAATCAAGGTCAATGCCTAACCTTAACTAATCAAGGTCAATGCCTAACCTTAACTATTCAAGGTCAATGCCTAACCTTAACTAATCAAGGTCAATGCCTAACCTTAACTATTCAAGGTCAATGCCTAACCTTAACTATTCAAGGTCAATGCCTAACCTTAACTAATCAAGGTCAATGCCTAACCTTAACTATTCAAGGTCAATGCCTAACCTTAACTAATCAAGGTCGATGCCTAACCTTAACTAATCAAGGTCAATGCCTAACCTTAACTATTCAAGGTCAATGCCTAACCTTAACTAATCAAGGTCAATGCCTTAACAAGGTTAGGCCCCAGTTTGCGGGTTCCCCTCTAGCCACCACAGACAAACAGACAGACTAAATGGATGACTATTAGACACCATTAGATACTAAGAGACACCAGGCAAGCCAACAGTTCACCGCAAAACAACACAGTTAGCATACAACGCTGCATCAGTCCAGCTCAAAGTATTTTAAGTCAGGATGAAACTTTTGACTGCATCTCACTTCCTTAATGTGACCCTGCTGAAACAGCAATTTGGTGACCTGGGCAAGAGTTTAGCTGGTGCCCCTTGCACCGCAGTCAATTCTACCACCACCATTTCTGTACAGTCCACTGGATTATATTCGCTAAAGAACAATAGTAAATTTAGTTCAGGGATGGATGTATTAAGGTCAACCACAGATTGAGATTGAAATGGGTTATCCATAAACATTAGGAGATGGAATAGACTTAGTCAGTGTGAGAAAAGAGGTTGAAAAAGAACAGGATTTGCTGCTTTGTATCTAAAAAAGGAGATTCCAACTTTTTACACACTGTAAGGTTAAGATAAAAGATTGTTTTTGCAAAAGAAAAGGTTGTAATATTCATGGTCATTTATATTTCTCTTAAAGGAGTAAATGGAAACATCCTTCTTAGGAGATCCTGCAGAACATTGCCGATAAAACAACCAGGGAGCGCTACAGAACAAGCTGTCTGCCTACACCATGCATTCAGTTGCACTGAACAGCAGTCTCTGATGAAGGCAAGATAGCAGAACGTGTTGGGTGATAATCTGATATCAACACATTTTTCAAACTATTTCAAATACTTTGGCTTAAGTTGGATACTTTAGTGTCAATGCACAGCACACCCCACTTTGTTTGTTAAAAGGTCCAACACAGCCTCGCGGCAGTTCGTGAGATAGTCACTAAATTGAATCTATTTGATTTGTGTACACAGACTTTTCTTCCCCTTTTTTTTCGTGACGCTAAGCGCGACTTTCAACAACGTATCTTTCATGCGTTTTCCTATGTGTCAATTTCCACTATAGTCTTTTCAAAATGAAACTACTTAGGTAGGTTTAGGAAAAGATCGACTTGGTAAGGCTTAGGCAACAAGCTACTTAGTTAGGTTTGGGAAAAGATTGCGGTTTAGGTTCAAATAACACTGGAAGTGGCGTAAACTTAAGTACGGAAGTTTCGTGACAAAAACTCTCTTAGTTAGCTTTAGGAAAAGATCGCGGTTTGGGTTAAAAAAACACCAGAAGTGGCATAAATTTAAGTACGGAAGTTACGTGACAAAAACTACTTAATTAGGTTAAGGAAAAGATCGCGGTTTGGGTTAAAATAACTCCAGAAGTGGCTTAATTAAGTACGGAAGTTGCGTGACAGAAACTACTAAGTTAGGTTTAGGAAAAGATCGCGGTTTGTGTTTAAATAACTCCTTACGTGCTGTAACTTAAGTACGGAAATTACGTGACAAATAAATCAACTTTGACTTGTGGTTTCACACGGGTCTCCTGGACGAAAGTCCGTGTTTTTTGACCCACCCATCCACCCCGACCTCCTCGCGACACGGCGTTCGCCGCTCTTTATACTTCCCAGTTCACAATTACGTGGATTACATACAAATTGATTTCGTGCTGACCGTCACGAAAAATATGTGAAATTCGTGTCTACGTACACAAATCAATACATTTAATTTCATGACTATTTCACGAACCGCTGTGCGACTGACAGGTTAGTACACTCAGGTTAGAAGTTTATGCTATTTTCATGCCATTTAACCAGACCATTAGCCAGTGTCAAGCATCTGTCAACTTCACTAGAACTAGTGCTAACTAAATAGGTCAGAATTTGTGTGTAGACTAGTGGAACTGTTCCATAAATAGCTGTGAAGAGATGTGCTGGCCACAGCTCAGAGGTCAGTACTTACTTTATGTAGTAGGGCACGTTGTTTGGGGAGATGCCCTGCTCGAAGGGGCTCTCTACAGATCCTGCTGAGACAGAGAAACAAGGGTCACAACGACTGTTCAAACTGTCTGCAGGCTATTAAACGTTCCCCACACGCATTTTACTGCACGACCAACATCCTGTAGGTCTAACAAAAGCGTGGCCATCCAGGATATGTGTGTGCAGCAGTTACCACAAAACATCACGTGTAATGAAAAAATGTCTTCAAAGTAATATACATGATAATGAAAAACAGCAGAAAAACAAGAAATATTGCTAATTATCTCACTTATTATGCCCACAAGAGTTGGCACACCAACCATTAAAGCAGACTGTGCTTTCTGGGAATTGTCAGCACAGTTGGAATGCATCTCTGACCAATCAGATCGCTTGGCTGAAACTACCCGCTGTATAAGCGTTATTGTGCCCCGCGGGTAAAATTTACTGCAGTTAAAAACAGAGCAATGCATCGTGGGACGACTGCCAGAACACATGCGGTGTATATCAACATAGCAGTGAGATATGTAAAACGTGTTATTATAACCCCATCACCATATCTATCTGTCCTGCTATATCTATTATAGCTCCATTATCGAGTTACATGGATCATTTATAGATGAACAAATGACTTTTTACCTACAAGCGATATTTAAATCTATGTTCTGTCCTTTGATATCATGATATTTTACTTTTCTACCATCTTACAGAATATGTCAAGTGTCAATTCACTTTTTTTTTCTTCCTTTTCTTATTTGTTTCTTCCCCCCCGTGGTTCGTCAATTTTAATAACCGCCATGAGCGTATGAGTGATGTTGTGATCTTTTGTTATCTGTGCTCTTTTAATTACTCTGCAGATGAGCTGTAATTAAACTAAAGAGAATTGATGAGAAAAAGGCAGCTAGCAGTTTGTGGCTCCAGGTGGACATCTTTAAAAAGCACGCTTATAGTCTTACACTTTGATACATCATTAAATCTGCTGTTTGTTGGAGAAAATGATATCTCTGCTTCTTTGAAAAAATAGATGTGAAGTCAAGAAAGACTGTTAAGAACTGACTCAAAGAGCTGCTGTTTACCTTTGACAATTAAATTGCTGACTGCCGGCAAACTCCAACTGTACTTGCGTTGGAAATAAGCCTAGTTATGTCTATCAAAGTTAAACTATATTATGATTATTAGTAATAATATCCTCAAACTGTGACCACAAATAGACCCTTCACCCAAGCCCTGCTTAGCGAATGGTCATAATGAGTTGCTACGCTTTCAAACTTTTCGTTCGAACACGGCATATAGTTTACAATAATAACGGTGACGCATATCACTCAAAAATTCTTCGTAATTTTTGAAACTATATGTCCTTGATTTCACACAGAGCTACACAAAAACAGACTTCTCATTTCTTAGCCTAACGGGATTCAATCAGATACGTCCTCTGTGTTGGACGGGCGAAGACTGAAGGGACATGGTGGCGATCAACCTTCATTTATTAAGGTATCGCGAACGCTCAGGTTCAGGCAAGATCGCAAAATAATTATTAGACGAGATGTGAATAAAACAATCGTTTGTATAACAAGAGATGAATGCATACGAACTTGTCAGAATTACAATTCAAACACACGTCTATGTACCCGTATGTGCCGGTCTAATGTATCGCCAGATTATCCACCAATCAGAGCACAGTAGTACTAGCCAATCACAGCAAACATGACCCAAACTTCTTCATTCAGTGCAACACTCAATGAGGGACTTTAACACCACGTGTTACTGTGATACAGCCTCGGCCGTATTGGGTTAAGCGCCGGGTCGTATTGGAATTCAGAGATAAAATTAAAACAAGCGAGTTGCATAAACAGATCGATACGCTGTCAATGAGCAGCCGGATGGGAGCGAGTCAATATATACTCTTTCTCTCTTCACTTATTCTGTGACCTGTTGACACTCTCTCTCTCTCTCTCTCTCTCGCACTAACACATCACTTATTGAGTGCCACTGACTCAGTCAGATGCTGCCAGCAGGTGGGTGCCTCATTTTGTCTAACACATTTTGTCTTACCTCTTTCTTACACACACACACACACACACACACACACACACACACAGTATCTTGTCGACTGTCAACAGTCTGATGTATGCAGGTAGGTGTGTGTGTGTGTTTTACTCACCATGCAGAAGGCCAAAGTCCCTGTGAGCGTCCGTCAGCTGCTTTAGATGTTCATTGATGGAGATCTGATGGAGAAATATGGAAAGAAATGCATTTAGATAGATAGATAGATAGATAGATAGATAGATAGCCTTGTTTCCTGGGAAAAGAAAAAATCTAATCTTGGGAATCAATCATTTTAAGGCCACGAGAAAACTTCCAGCCCCCGTGCTCCTTCAAAGTAATGAATTGCTTTATGATGCGATGGTGGGAATACACTGCGTTTGTCACTATGAACCATGACGCATGATATACTCAAAAGAAAGAGCAGCAAATAGAAATACATGGACGGGCAGACGGAGGGAGAGGAGGAGTGGGAGGCGAGGAGACACAGAGACAAGCATGGAGGAGATAATTGAATTTGTATGGAGGAATTAGAGAGGATGCAGTCTCTCCTGTGAGTCTCCTTCAGCTCGGAATGAGCTGTCTATCTAGATGGAGTTGAGATAATTGTGCCAAATCAGCGCGGCGCTGTAGGTACACACGGCGAGGCGGGGCGAAGCCCAGCGGGGTGCGCACGCTTCACAGATTCCCATCTAAACTGCAAACGCTTGTCATTCATCCAAGGAGACACCTATTCTGTTGGCACTGGTTTTACAGTATCATCTACTTAATGTAAAATATGACTGCATCATCGGCATTACATATTATATCTTTAACTTTGATGATTCTCATGTTTTAACTTTATTTGAACACTCTTGGTATAATTCCTCAGTTAAAAATATAAAGAATAGAACTTTTGATTTTTAGGTTGTAGCGGCTCAGTTTTAAAGCTAAAGTGAAAATACTGGTATCATATAGAAAACCTAAAGAATCCATTGGTACCAACCATGTCATACTGGCTAGTCATACATTCTCACTCCCAACTCGTCAAATACCGCCGCTTGGTCAGCGCCCCTCGGTATCGGAGAACAAAGCATGGGGTACCCCTCTTGCGTTACTTTTGGACGGACCAGAGACGGCGTGTCAAT
Organism: Adelosebastes latens; assembly: GCA_916700685.1. Taxonomy (NCBI): domain Eukaryota; kingdom Metazoa; phylum Chordata; class Actinopteri; order Perciformes; family Sebastidae; genus Adelosebastes; species Adelosebastes latens. The sequence continues at coordinate 38,960 of CAKAKR010068843.1, forward strand.
ATACGCTTGTTACATGGATAGTATACTTTCAAAATATACTTCCGTTTTCACAGGAAGTTAGGTTTAGGCAACACAACCACTTAGTTAGGGCAAAGAATGTATATTGCCAGGAAGGGAAAGTCAGTTGTTTGTTTCATTGCAACATCAGCGCCCAGCAGCAGAGCTACGCTTCCGCCATTTTGGACTGAAAGGGGCGACCGGTAAAGCGTCTGCATAAAAAGTGTCGTACAAAAGTAAAACTAAAATATTTCCATTCTATTGTCATATTCTACCGAAATGGCCTGTGTTGAACAATAAAATATTATAAATATAATAAGCGTTTCCAGTCCAAAATTGCGGCAGCGGCTGTTGTCAAAAAAGGGTTTCGTCTCTTTGGTTAGGGTTAGGAAACAGTCGTGGTTGACGGCAACTTCACTGACAGGAATTTTAATTCCTGTTTAACTTTTGACATATTTGTTGCTGCATTAAAAAGTTTTACACTTGAAATATAATTCCTGTTAATTTTGAAGATTTTTTTTACCAAGTTGCTGGTGTACAATTTATTATTTTAATAATAAATAACAATTCAGTAAATTTGTAAATATGTATTTATTTGTCACATTTTGTTTTACAAAGTTAGGAAAGTAATATTTATGTCCAGCCTGATGCTGCCTTACACATAAAAGAATGATCTCAGTCACTTCCACACAGTGAGGCCTACAGCTGATGAATTAAACACTGGCATCGGATCGGTCCCCAAAGCCCAGGTATCACTATTGGTATCGAGACTGAAAAAGTCGGATCGGTGCATTGTCACTCATGTGTGAGCTAGTGTCAGCCATAATTCACGCAGTTTGAAGATGAAATCCAATAAATGCTATTTGGCAATACTCAAATGGACGACCAAATACTCACACAACCTTAGGAGGATGGCATATATAGGTCAGAATGTCCCAAATCACTTCTGAACCAAGCCTACGTTCATTATTTATCAAGCAAATGTATCCCGATCACCGTTTATCACACAATTTCTGCATACGACTTCTCAAAACCTGCTGCTTGAATTCCTCTGATGTATAATTCACATAAATAGACGTGTGAGTCAGGCATGATTTCAGTCCGGTACCAACACTCGACAGCTCGCTGCATCCTGACCATCCCTTCGAGGAGTGTCTATAATCACTGATGCTTCCTGACACAATGTTCGAATGATCTAATGTTCCCAGGCAACACATGCAGCTCCGGCCGGCACGCCGAGCTTTGGCAGACGCTGATTAGCGGCAGATTTTTGTTCCAGGAAGTAAAAAAAGTGAATCATCGGAAGCTTAAAGGCATCTCAACTTTCTCTGATAGAAGTCTTGAGGCTGAGGGACCGAGATGGACAGATTGGCTGATTAACTATCCAACCTTTCATCCACAACCCAAATAAAAAGGCCACTGATGAGACATTGTCAGGGGAGTGTGTGTGATTCACGGTATGAGATGAAGAACAGATGAAGATGAGACGACAGTGACGACCGGTCCTTTTTTTTTGTGGTGGGGGGAGGGGCTTTTTGATGTGACATGAAACCAAAACGACGAAATTACCTTCGAGTCCACCTCACCCAATCCATTTCTGCCTGAGTTGCTTTTCCCCGTATCCACGGTAACCTAATTAGAATCGTACAAACGAGAGGAGTGGGGTTTGTTGAGGAGGAATTTGTCGAAATTACTCAGAGTGCACTATGTCCCCGCCGCCAACCAATCAGCTTCGACCTTTTAGGCATGACAGAACACTGTGAACCGACTAAAGTGACCTGATTGTGCAGGTACCACACACACACACACACACACACACACACACATACATACAACACATGCACAAACACAAGCACTCACCTCAAATTTGAGCCACATTAACTAAAGCAGAAAACATGAAAGCCTAAACACACATTGGATGCACGCACACACGCACGCACGCACGCACGCACGCACGCACGCACGCACGCACGCACACACATTTCTATCCATCACCCTGCCATTAAAAGTGATGCCAACATTCCTGGGCAAACCTCCCGCTCCCAATGAACCACCTGCAATGAAAACTGACTTAAAAAGCTGGCAGTTAAATCCTTTTTTCTGTCCAAATGAAACACTTAAATTCTCTTCTCACCGTTTTATATATCAACTGTATCAAGTGGCCATATTTATCAAGCTGCTAAGTGTGAAAGACGAAAGTAAAAATCCTTCACTTTTACTACGACTTACAAAGAATAAAAGCCATTTATCACATTTATTTTCGACTGAAACACACGCTTCAATTTAAAGGAATACTTCACTCCAAACATGATAATTTGTGTATCAATTACTCACCACCGTGCTACCTTGAATTCTTGAAGAAAACTTTGTTTTTCTTGCCTTCACAGTGAACCAAGACAACAGCAAAACTATATCAAAACATCCGTTTACGAACTCTCACACTACTTGTGCAGTATAATCCAAGTCTCATTTATCCAGTCGTATGCTCACTACTTCCCAAACACATGTATCTTCGCCAAAACCTTACTATTTAAAACACTTCTGCGTAAACGTCTCGTCCGTAAGAGACAGAAGTGTTTGAAATAGTAACGTTTTAGCAAAAATGCATGTGTTTTGGGAAGTAGTGAGATAAATGAGATTTGGATTATACTGCCCGAGTTGTGTGAGAGTTTGTAAATGGATGTTTTGATATAGTTTTGTTGTGGTCAAACTTCTCAAGACTTTTCTCAGTTTTTGTATCCTTCGCTCACCGTGGAGGCATGCGAGACAAACCGAGTTTTCTTCAAGAATTCAAGGTAACACCGGGTGAGTAACTGATATACAAATGGACATTTTGTGGGCGAAGTATTCCTTTAAGAGAGCTCCAGAGATCTTTTAAGGCAGAAACATACAAGCAAGTGCCACAGCGAAACTAGCCACAAACTATCATACAGAGAAGGGTAGTTAAATATTGGATATGAGCATTTGATAGGATGCTACACCACTTCTTATTTACTTACTTCTTGCATCTTTCTTTCTCCCTCTCCTGCTGTCTGTCTACATTAACTACACTGATGTTCTCACCTTCACTACAAGACAAAGGTGTGTGTGTGTGTGTGTGTGTGTGTGTGTGTGTGCAAGCATCTGGTCAGGTGCTAACTTCAGAGAGACCGTCCGTCTGGTCCCATCACTGTGGTGTCACCGCGGCGCCCGGGACTCCTGTGCATTAGTTGGCCTCTCTGGCAGCTGATTGGCTCTATCTGTCACCCCCGGTAATAATCACTGTCTGACTTCCAGCAAGGCAGCCACTGGCTTTATTGAGACTGATGGAGGCGCACCCTGTGCTGCCTCTGATCACCGACACATGGTGTGTGTGTGTGTGTGTGTGTGTGTTTTGTCCTTATCACAGTAGCTTTCCCACAAAGTAACACATCTCACATATGCTAACAGGTACACACACTATTATTTTTTTAGGTGTAAGCTAAAGATTATATTTGACATGTTGGTTGTAAGGCATCCTTGTCAACAACTTTATAATCACCATTGCCCTATCATAGTTTAATAACTGTACAAGCAGTGGATTTCTCCACATGTTGAAGTGGTGGGTGTGCACGGGGTCAGAGTCCTGCACCGGGTCGGGCACGTAAATGACGGTATTTTGTGCAAAAAAAAAAATGTCATTGTCATTAAAATGAAAATAGCTGGTCCACCTTGAAGGTCAGCCCCCCTTTAGTGAGCCTGAGCTGTTGCTGTCGCTAACTTCGGGGCTAACCTCCTTCACTGTAATCAGCAGGTGGCGAGCAAGACACAAGAACTTGGCTTGGGTCTTGAGGAGTTGTAGCATTTGTATTACATGACTATTGGTACAAACGTTTACACACCAGTGTGGCAGAGAACCTTCCGAGATTTACTCGCCAAGCGGAAAAATCTACCTGTATTTGGCGCTTGGTGGGGTGTTCATTTCGGACCCTGGCGGAATGTATCGCCACCGGCATGGAGTGCACTCATCACAGCTAGTGAAAGAGACTTTTCCTCAGCTGGATTTGTGATTCAAGAACGGAGAACCCACTGAAACCACATTAAAAAATAAAGCAAATAAGGGAGTGACTGTGTAGCAGCCTATGCGCTTAATCACGGGTGTCGCAGGTCTTAAGCCCCTGAGACACGAAAGCCAACAGTCGGCCGTCGGACAGTTTGGGGCCATTGGTGAGCCTCTGTCGGCCTAGTTTTTTCAGTGTGTCCCGCACCGTCGGCTCTACTCTGCCGGTGTCGAAGGTTTTGCGGCCGATTCAGCATGTGGAATCGGCAGCGGAGGCTATCGGTGAGAGAAATCACTCTGATCGGCTGTTGGGCTTAAACGAATCAGAGCACGAGAAGAGAAATGGATGTGAGGAAAGCAAGCCGACGAGTAAAGTCAAGAGGAAAACAGAAGGCTCTTCTCATTTTTCATCTTCGTCTCATCTGATCGTTCCAACACACGGATATGTTCACAGTGACACGGCCGTCTGGAATGAAGCTAAGCGGTGAGTGAGAGTGGTGTGAAAACGGTCGCTTTGTCTCATGTACGTATCATAAAAACAGCTTGTATATCCGCAGTCCTCGGTCTTCCGTTTTCTCTTTTCGAATGATGAATACAGATTACCGCCGCCTGCTGGTGTGGAGAGTTATTTCATCTCACGCAACTGGCCGTCAGCAGTAGTCTTTGCGGTGTATTCGAGTGCAACTTTATGGCCAAGACTAAGGCGACGTGAGGCGACGGAACTGGTGGCCTTTGTCGCCGCTAGTTCATTGATGTCGGGTTGGTGTGTCTGGGCCATTAAATTAACGGGTCGTTCCGGCACTGGGCTTTGCTGGTGTGGGCGGGTGTGGGTTTGCAAAACTGGACCTGTGCAGGACTCCAGAGGAGGGTAGTATCTTTTTTCAGCCAAAGCCATAAACACATACATAGAATGCGCAATTGCAACAAGAGAACCTGGATTTTGTCATTTTATCTAAAACAGCAACTGAAGCCTGCAAAAAGGTAAAGTTTGCAGCATCGTTCAAACTTTGAACATCTATTT
>CAKAKR010068844.1:0-11858 GCA_916700685.1 Adelosebastes latens
TTCATGGAGAGACCTTCGTCTGGTCAGCTAACATTACTGCCAAGCAGCTGAAATATAGAGTGATATTGTGCTTTTAGCTGACGTGTGTCGCCTCACTGTTTTGAGCGATGCTCGTTCATGTCTACATAGAGCGAGCAAGAGCGAGCCCGACGCTGACTTTAGTTGACTTAACGGCCACATGTTAACAAGCATTTCTGATTCTTACAAACAGTCCCTTTAAGACACCAGGCAGTTGTGCTGGTCAACATTTAATATTTCCAAGACAGAAGAATTTAATCAGTCGACATCAAAAGTTTCAAAATTGCAAAAAGAATTCTGGTTTCTGGGTCAAGCTCAAATTGAGATTTGCTGGTTTAACACATTTTAAGATGTGACCTGTGACTCCGGGAAAGAAAAGGTCACAATTTTAGACCAAAAATAAGATTCAAAAAGCCAAAAACAATCATGATGAAAATCTTAAAAGTTAACGAGGCAGGACACTCATGTAGCTCACTGGAATGTGCAGAATTTAAGGAATGAGTCCATTATTGCTTAGCAATAATAAACACTTTGGTGTTTGGCTTTTGTTTCTGGGACTGGTGGACTGTAATGGAGCCTGTGGAGATCATTTCTGTTAAATGAGGACTCAAAAACAAGAGAGCGTCTTTTGGAGTTTTAACACACCTGCAAGTGGGCACACAACCATCAACATAGAATGTTCAGGGCTGAGAGCACCGAGTCTCTCGGTTTAGCCACATTTATAACCTTGAGTGAATGCTCACAGTCGTATATCTCACATTGTCCTCTCTGTCTGACACTTCTGTCCATTTGAGGTACTTGTCCTCAAATAGGCACTACATGTTTCTTTACTAAGTATGCAACACAGAACCTGAAATAGACTTCAAGGGCAGTGAGTGTCACCTGTCAAGACCTTAGGAATGTGCTGCATGTATGTATTTTTCCAACACAAGCTAGAGAACATGAACGGTGGTGATAACGGCGACTCAACATTGATTTCTGAGGGGAAAAGCTCCACAGGTTGACTTCATGTGTCTGTGTTGAGCCACGTAATGTGAAAACTAGCAGGGTGACACGTACATCTGTAATAAACTAACCAATAGGATTTGTTTTGCAGCAAAAACCCAGATAGTCAGGATTTTTTTTGTTTTACATCAAACACCACATACAAAAGACAATATTAAGGAGCTGACCTTCCACCAAAATCCAGACATAATCTGTTTGTAGTCAGTTGAGAAAGTGAAGCCTCAGGTTCAGGTTTGATCTACTTCTTTCTGTTTGTTACAAGCAAATCTGTTATAATATGAAAATCAGCTGGTATTGGTATATATATTGTATATGGTATATGGTATTTATATATTTAGTAGTATGTGGAAACTCCATCATTCCACAGGGTGGAGCTGCAACAGAAAGCAAAGCAGAAACATCTATTTAAAGGTGTTAATCTACAGTTCTGTTGTCATAAACAGAACTAATCTGCAGAGGCACTTTGGGTTCACAATATATGAATGAATGAAGACAAAGTGAAACCCAGGTCCAGGTGGAGGAGGTGGTGGAGTGTGGAGCAGAAGGAGTGGAGGAGTCTCAGTGTGTCTGCAGAGACTGTGCAGAAGGACAGAGTCCAGATACACTGATGATACTCTGTCAGGTCCAGAGGAACACACAGGGATGATGGTGGTTAGAGATTAATCCACTTCCATCTGATGAGAGAAGAAGAAGACAACAGAAGTCATCCATCAGTGTTTACAGAGACTCCTAAAACACATAATCCAGACTAAAATGAACACAGTTTAAACTGCCAGATGCAGGAAGGACAGCTGACTGTGTGAATGTGTAAATGAACAGACTTTTAATATCACCATAGATCTGACTAGAACTAATTACACGTGTGTTCCATTAAATGAATGAGTTGATTAGATGTGTTCTTATAGAATAGAATAGAAGATACTTTCTTCATCTCCTGGAGGAATTACAATACTTTAGTCTTATTCTTTCAGCTCCAACCCCGGCGGTGTGAAACAGACTTGGGAGAAAGTCAAAAATAAATCTATAAAAGTATTGGTAGCAAAGTAACCAAGGCAACGCATTCAGTGTGAGGGACTGTAGGAGCTCAACTCTGACGTGTCTCACAGCAACATACGGCTCAAGAAGCTGATTCAGATGAGGGACTATATGAATATCATATAGGAATATATGATGAGAGATCATGTACTGATTTGGTGTTATTGTGGTTATATAAATGTCATTTATGTCCGTTTCACACCGCTGGGTTTGCAGCTGAGAGAAGAAGGCTACATTATTGTCATACAGGTCATAACAATACATGTGATCACATTAACTCAGCAGAGTACACAAAGTAAGTCTAGTCAGATCTCTGGTGCTCTAGACGGGGCAGTGATATTACAAGTCTGTTCATTTACACATTCACACAGTCGGTGACCTTTCTGCATGTGTCACTTTAAACTGTGTTGCTCTTAGCCTGGATTATGTGTTGAAATTCACCGTCTCTGTGTAATATTATCTTACGATCCACACAGTACACAGTGGAAGTAAACTGCTGAGAGTCCTGAGAGCATCATTACTGCAGAAACAGAGAGCTTTTCACTGCTCACTTTAATGATGGATTTACTGCTGCTAGGTTGGTTTCAGTCACATTTCAATGTTTCATCTACTTTTAAATATTACATGACAAATATGTAAATATTAGGGCTGTCAATCCATAAAATATTTAGTCGCAATGAATCGCAAATTAATGGCACAGTTTTTATCTGTTCAAAATAACGGGAGATTAGTCAAGTATTTAATACTCTTATCAACATGGGAGTGGAAAAATATGCTGCTTTATGCAAATGTATGTATATATTTATAAATGTAAATGAATTAACAACACAAATCAATGACAGATATTGTCCAGAAACCCTCACAGGTACTGCATTTAGCATAAAACAATATGCTCCAATCATAACATGGCAAACTGCAGCCCAACAGGCAACAACAGCTGTCAGTGTGTCAGTGTGCTGACTTGACTATGACTTGCCCCAAACTGCATGTGATTATCATAAAGTGGGCATGTCTGTAAAGGGGAGACTTGTGGGTACCCATAGAACCCATTTACATTCACACATCTGGAGGTCAGAGGTCAAGGGACCCCTTTGAAGATGCCCATGACAGTTTTTCCTCGCCAACATTTAGAGTAAGTGTGGAGTGTTATTTAACCTCCTTCACTACCAGCTAGTATGACATGTTGGTACCGATGGATTCATCAGGTTTTTTTAGTTTCATATGATACCAGTATCTTCACTATAGCTTTAAAATTGAGCCGCTACAACCTACAAATCACAAGCTGCGTTAATGCGTTAAAGTAATTAGTGGCGTTAAAACTAACTTGCGTTAACTCGTTATTATTGCGTTAACTTTGACAGCCCGACTAAATATGGAGTCTTTTTGGACAAGGAGATCAAACAGAGCGTTTCAGACAGAGGGTGTAAAGAGGTGCTGTAGCACAGCCGGTAGAAGAAAAGTAAAGTGTTTTTTGAACATTAAAGCATTTAAACATGTTCTAGTAGAAGTTTAAAATACAAGTATGAAGCTGAACATCAGCCTGACAGGTCCTCTTTAAAGGTCCCACATGTTCATACACAGATTGAACAGTAAAACGTAAGCTGTGATTACTGGACTTCAGCAGAGGTTCTGGTCTGTATAAAGACCACATGGTTACTAAATGTAACCATGGTTCTATGATGGTTCTATCTCTCAATGAGAGAACACACAATTTCTGATCAGAGTTGATGGTACGACAGTTTGATGGATGAGGACCACTGTCTCTATACATGATGTGATGCTGTCAGCTGTAATCCAGCTTTATTTCCTGGAGACATGAACACAACAACAACATCTTCTTCACATCAACTCTAACACATGATCACAACAAGCTTCTGCCTGATCTGATTGGCTGACTGTTCTCTCTCTCTCTGTGTGTCACTGTTCTCCTATCACAGCTTAACGAAGGAAACAAATCACAACAATACTGCTGAAACCAGCATGGCTCGACTCCGACTGTCTACTGACCTCAGAGTCTCCAGTCTACAGTGTGGACTCTTCACAAGATCAGACAGCTGCTTCATTCTTGAATACTTCAGCTTGTAGTTGAGCCTCAAATGCAGCTCTCTCAGATGGGAGGGGTTGGACTTCAGAGCTGAGGCCAGAGAAGCACAGCTGATCTCTGACAACCTGCAGCGATTCAATCTGAATAAAGAATAAATGATGAAGATAAAAATCACTTTATAATCCAATCAGATGTGTTCAGGTTTTAAATGTGTAGCTCAACATTACTGGCCCTGTTCAGACCTGGTATTAACATGCGTCTTCAGTGATCGGATCACAGGTGGACAGCTCTACCGGTGTGAACACACTCAAGAAGCATTTATAGAGGCATTGAGATCGGATCTTTCAGACCACATTCAGAGGTGGTCTGGGCCACATATGACCACATTCTTTTAGCAGTGTGTACGCGAATGCGTCCTGGTCCACATTAAGGACCGCCTACACATCTGATGTCCAGCTGGGATCCGCGGGATCACCGCACCCCTCATGTGAATAAACAGTCAGACACGGACGCTTGTCACCATGGAAACGGCCTCTGTGCTCCACTGTATCCTGTCGGTACAACTGTATTTTATTAAAATATATCTTGTTTATAGGCTACATATCTACAGACTATCAGACTAGGCACGCAAAGTGCATTATTATCATACTGTCGGAGATGTGTCTGTGTTTTTGTTCCGCTGCTTTGCGCGGAGCTAACACCCGACCGCCCGCCTGTTCTCTGTTCTCCCCGCTCTCTGGAGCGCTGTACCCCTACAAGCTGTCCTCTGTCCTCCCCGGCTCTCTGAAGCTCTGTACCCCGCTGTAGTCTGGCAAAAGCATCGCTGCCGGCATCGGCGGCGCGGAGGTCCCCGGGGACCGCCGGTACAATAACCTTTTATTTTGATGTTAATACAATGTACCAGAATTAACGAATATGTAGGATATTACTACTGACATTCATGTAATATTACGTCACAACGGCTGCTGAATTAGCCGTGTGTTTACTGCGTGTTTATTTGCATATAGAGCGGGGAAGTGAGATCGGATCACAAGTGGCTACTGAAGACGCATGTGGAGATGCATTTTAATGCCAGGTGTGAACAGACGTACTTAAAGCTGTCCACTTGTGATCGGATCACTGAGGACGCATGTTAATACCAGGTGTGAACAGGGCCACTATGTCCTAATCAATGATCTTTTCCCTAAAATGAGTAGAGTGACTTTGTCATTGTGTTATTGTGGATCATCATAATGTCAGCCTTCTACAGACATCATCCAAATGTCACCACAACATTCATACACCTGTTCATGTCAACACACATCAATAACATGTTGCTGATCTCTGTGTTCATCTATGTGTGTGTGCTGTGTTCCACAAATAATGTCTGATCTATCAATGATCAGACATTATTTGTGGAACACGTTGAAACAATCAGAAACCAGAGAAATATTTCTACTTCATGAAGTAAACTTGATCAATTTAGAACAAATATTCAGGGTTCCTACACATTTTACATTCCAGACTTTTCCTGACTCAAATTTCCAGACTTCTCTGTAGATTTTTAAGACCATATTTGACTTTGTGACTCGGGGTTCAGAGGACGCTGTGACAAGACCGAAGTGCTTCATGATGAATAGTTGGCCCACATTTGGTTGCCAAAGTGCCGCCCTAGGCATTTGCCTAGTTACCTCCGCTAAGGCCGAAGGCCTAGGAAGGAGGTTATGTTTTCACCGGCGTTGGTTTGTTGGTTTGTTGGTTTGTTGGTTTCTTAGCAGGTTTACTCCAAAAGTTCACGATGGATTTGAATGGAATTTTTTGGAGGGGTGGGGTGTGGCATAATGAACAATCCATTAGATTTTGATGGCGATCCGGATAATAATCCGGATTCAGGAATATTTTTAAGGATTCCGATCAGCCTGAGCATTAAGACCACAGGGTATAACACATGCACAGTGTAGCTGATGACGCGTTGATGACGCGTTGATGACGCGTGACCCCGCCTCCTTCCTCCTTCTCAGAGCAGAGAGATACGTGTGTGGATGTGTGTGCGGAAGCTGCTGGCCGTCCGCGGTGAGAAACAACTGTAGATTCGGCGTTTTTTCACCTTAAACTCGGTGAAATTACAGTTGAGTTGGACCAAAGCACACTTGGTGATTGTTGGAAAGAGTAACGACGACGGTTTAGGTGAGTTTTACTTTGTTTCTGTCCAGTTTGAATGAAGTGTTTTACGCTGCTCTGCTACGTACAGCTGATCTCAACATAAACAAAAATACACGTGGATGATGGCGCAAGCTGAACGGAGGGGGGGGGAGGTCTGCGCTCTCCGAGTGCCATTCTAGTTGGCCTCTATGGCGCCGCCGGCACTGGCTGTGACGTACAGGCGTAGAGGCAGCTCTGAAGGAGTGTGTGCTCAGTCAGTGCCTACTCCCTGTGTTGCTTTCAACGACATCAAGCTCTCTCTGGCCCGCGCTCTCTCACACAGTAGTAAACATTGTGGCTGCACCGGCTGCTCCAAACACCGTGAAAAACACTCTGCTTGTAGGATCTATTTATTTTAGAAATTCTGAATTTTATATCTTAGAAAGCAGAATAGGGGCAACAGTCTGGAAACAGAAATGTTTTTCCATTCTCTCTTTTCTTTTTTCCATACTCATCCAGACCTGGAAATGACTAAAATCAAATTCCATACTTCTTCATACTGCGTAGGAACCCTGAATATTAGTTCAGAGGATCTTCTGTATCCAGATTTGATCATTTACCAACAACGATAAACATTCATTTACTTTAACAACTAAGAGTGGACATTTTCTACACTTTCTTTAAGAAAAACAAGTCTTTTGTGACTGCAGACTAAGTTTAGTTCAAGAAACATGAAAATATGAAGAAAAGGACATTAACAACTTTATGGATGTAAGTTATGTTTGTACATAAATCAGGTTCAATTGTTAAAGTGACTCTATGTAAGAATCAGAAATGCTTGTTAACAGCGACACCCGTGGCCGTTAAGTCAACTAAAGTCAGCGTCCTGTTGCTCGCGCTTGTGCTCGCTCTACATAGACATGAATGAGCATCGCTCAAAACAGTGAGGCAACACACGTCAGCTAAAAGCACAATATCACTCTATATTTCACCTGCTTGGCAGTAATGTAAGCTGACCAGATGAAGGTCTCTCCATGAATCAATGCTGATCCTAGTGTTGGCTTTTCCTGCTTCAACCTCCCGACCGCGGCCGGAGGGAACAGGGGAGACACCGGAGTTTTGGTCGGAGACGATAGCATTTCTCGCTGCGGAGCCTCGTCACTTCACAAGACACGGAAACCTCTGTGTATCTGGAGGAGCTGCAGCATTTATTTCTGCACAAATGTCCACTGTACAAGACTACGGTCTCCCCTGCGTCCAACACTGTTTTGCAAGACGGGCTTCACTAGATATAACTTTGTGGTTTTGTGCTTCCGTGTAGTTTTTGTTGGAGTCTTGTCTGAACAGCGTAGCCACACGCGAGCGCGCATGGGACACCGACCCGCAATGATTTATATGTGTAAGAGGTTACAAACAGTCCCTTCAATTAAACATATAAGATCTCTAACAGTAACAGAGAGTCAGTGAACTGACCTCAGAGTCTCCAGTTTACAGTGTGGACTCTCCAGAAAACCACACATTAGATTCACTCCTGAATCCTGCAGGTTGTAGTTGAAGCTCAGATCCAGCTGTCTCAGATGGGAGGGGTTGGACTTCAGAGCTGAGGCCAGAGAAGCACAGCTGATCTCTGACAAACTGCAGAGACTCAATCTGAATAAAGAATAAATGATGAGGATAACAATCACTTTATAATCCAATCAGATGTGTTCAGGTTTTAAATGTGTAGCTCAACATCACTATGTCCTAATCAATGATCTTTTCCCTAAAATGAGTAGAGTGACTTTGTCATTGTGTTATTATGGATCATCATAATGTCAGCCTTCTACAGACATCATCCAGATGTCACCACAACATTCATACACCTGTTCATGTCAACACACATCAATAACATGCTGCTGATCTCTGTGTTCATCTATGTGTGTGTGCTGAAGGATCAATATCAATGACCAGACATTATTTGTGGAATATGTTGAAACAATCAGAAACCAGAGAAATATTTCTACTTCATGAAGTAAACTTGATCAATTTAGAACAAATATTCAGGATTCCTACACATTTTACATTTTACATTTCAAATTTCCAGACTTCTCTGTAGATTTTTCAGACCGTATTTGACTTTGTGACTCAGGGTTCAGAGGATGCTGTGACAAGACTACAGTTCCCCCCCTCAATATGTAAAGTATTAGATTGTCCCAGTGTGACAGGCAGCGTTCTGCTCTGTGCCGTCTGCCTGCAGTTACCGGTTACTTTTATTATTATATTACAATTATTATTATTATTATTGTTATGTTGCTCATGATGAATAGTTGGCCCACATCTGGCTGCCAAAGTGCCGCCCTTGGCAGTTGCCTAGTTGGCCTCTATGGAGGCGCCGGCCCTGGCTGTGACGTACAGGCGTAGAGGCAGCTCTGTAGGAGTGTGTGTTCAGTCAGAGCCTACTTCCTGTGTTGCTTTCAACGACATCAAGCTCTCTCTGGCCCGCGCTCTCTCACACAGTAGTAAACATTGTGGCTGCACCAGCTGCTCCAAACACCGTGAAAAACACTCTGCCTGTATGATGTATTTATTTTCAGAAATTCTGAATTTTATATCTTAGAAAACAGAAATGGCAGAAGGGGCTCTACGGTGGTGCAGTGGTTAGCACTGTCACCTCACAGCAAGAGGGTCGCAGGTTCGAATCCGGCTTGGGGCCCTTCTGTGTGGAGTTTGCATGTTCTCCCCGTGTTAGCGTGGGTTCTCTCCGGGTTCTCCGGCTTCCTCCCACAGTCCAAGGACATGCAGGTTAGGTTAATTGTTGACTCTAAATTGTCAATCGTAGGTGTGAATGTGAGCGTGAATGGTTGTCTGTCTCTACGTGTCAGCCCTGTGATAGTTTGGCGACCTGTCCAGGGTGTCCAGGGTGTACCCCGCCTTTGCCCAATGTCAGCTGGGATCGCCTCCAGCCCCCCCTGCGACCCCTAACGGGATAAGCGGTTGCAGATAATGGATGGATGGAGAAAACATCTAACAATGGACATTATCTACAGTTTCTTTAAGAAACACAAGTCTTTTGTGACTGCAGACTAAATTTTGTTCAAGAAACATGAAAATAAGAAAAAAAGGACATCAACAACTTTATGGATGTAAGTTATGTTTGTATATAAATCAGGTTCAATTGTTAATTAAACATATAAGATCTATAATAGTAACAGAGAGTCAGTGAACTGACCTCAGAGTCTCCAGTCTACAGTGTGGACTCTCGAGAAAACCACACAGAAGCTTCACTCCTGAATCCTGCAGCTCGTTGTTACTCAGATCCAGTTCTCTCAGATGGGAGGGGTTGGACTTCAGAGCTGAGACCAGAGAAGCACAGCTGATCTCTGACAACCAGCAGTGATTCAATCTGAATAAAGAATAAATGATGAAGATAAAAATCACTTTATAATCCAATCAGATATGTTCAGGTTTTAAATGTGTAGCTCAACATTACTATGTCAACACACACACTATGTCAACACTGTTCATGTCAACACACATCAATAACATGCTGCTGATCTCTGTGTTCATCTATGTGTGTGTGTTGAAGGATCAATATCAATGATCAGACATTTTTTGTGGAACACGTTGAAACAATCAGAAACCAGAGAAATATTTCTACTTCATGAAGTAAACCTGATCAATTTAGAACATATATTCAGGGTTCCTACACATTTTACATTTCAAAGTTCCAGACTCAAATTTCCAGACTTCTCTGTTGATTTTACAGACCATATTTGACTTCATGACTCAGGGTTCAGAGGACGCTGTGACAAGACTGAAGTTCCCCCCCCCCACCATGGTTGGGATGTCAAACAATTTTCCTCAAAGTTTGCATCCAGCTCTCTTTTCCATTTGGAATTGTTAACCAACCAGGCTTTGTGTTTGGGATCATCAAGCCAGCCCTCAGAAAACTTTACTCATCATGGTCGTTCAGTCTACAGTCCTACACAGAAAGCTGGATGACGTTCCGCTGTCAAACATCCTGCTCTAGGTGAAAGACAATGATGCCGCCCCTCTATTAGCACCAGGGACAGACTGGGACACAAACCCATCCCAGGACTTTGAGACGGAGATGTGTCTTATGTGAGCGGCCGGAGGGCGCGAGACGAAATGTTGTGGGCAGTCATTTTACCACTAATAGTGTTTTAGTGGTATAAAGAGAATGTGATGATGATGATGAAGACCTTCAAGACTCTTCATCGTGGATGACACCTCCTCAGTTTGTATCAGCACGTCACCACTGAATCAAAACCAGACCGGCCAGCTGGAGCACTGGTCACAGTTCATCACGTTCATGATGTAAATGACTGAGCCAATCAGATTTCAGACAAAACGAGGACCAATCCAAATTAGGAGGGGCCGCTCGTCCCCCCCCTCAATATGTAAAGTATTAGATTGTCCCAGTCTAACAGGCAGCATTCTGCTCTGTGCCGTCTGCCTGCAGTTACCGGTTAATTTTTATTATTATATTATTATTGTTATGTTGCTCATGATGAATAGTTAGCCCACATTTGGCTGCCAAAGTGCTGCCCTAGGCAGTTGCCTAGTTGGCCTCTATGGAGCCGCCGGCCCTGGCTGTGACGTACAGGCATAGAGGCAGCTCTGTAGGAGTGTGTGTTCAGTCAGAGCCTACTTCCTGTGTTGCTTTCAACGACATCAAGCTCTCTCTGGCCCGCGCTCTCTCACACAGTAGTAAACATTGTGGCTGCACCGGCTGCTCCAAACACCATGAAAAACACTCTGCTTGTAGGATCTATTTATTTTAGAAATTCAGAATTTTATATCTTAGAAAGCAGAATAGGGGCAACAGTCTGGAAACCGAAATGTTTTTCCATTTTCTGTTTTCTTTTTTCCATACTCATCCAGACCTGGAAATTACTAAAATCAAATTACATACTTTTCCATACTGCGTAGGAACCCTGAATATTAGTTCAGAGGATCTTCTGTATCCAGACGTGACCATTTACCAACAATGATAAACATTCATTTACTTTAACAACTAACAGTGGACATTTTCTACACTTTCTTTAAGAAACACAAGTCTTTTGTGACTGCAGACTAAATTTAGTTCAAGAAACATGAAAATATGAAAAAAGGACATCAACAACTTTATGGATGTAAGTTATGTTTGTATATAAATCAGGTTCAATTGTTAATTAAACATATAAGATCTCTAACAGTAACAGAGAGTCAGTGAACTGACCTCTGAGTATCCACTCTACATTGTGGACTCTCCAGAAAACCACACAGAAGCTTCACTCCTGAATCCTGCAGCTTGTTGTCACTCAGCTCCAGCTCTCTCAGATGGGAAGGGTTGGACTTCAGAGCTGAGACCAGAGAAGCACAGCTGATCTCTGACAACCAGCAGCGATTCAATCTGAATAAAGAATAAATGATGAAGATAAAAATCACTTTATAATCCAATCAGATGTGTTCAGGTTTTAAATGTGTAGCTCAACATTACTATGTCCTAATCAATGATCTTTTCCCTAAAATGAGTAGAGTGACTTTGTCATTGTGTTATTGTGGATCATCATAATGTCAGCCTTCTACAGACATCATCCAAATGTCACCACAACATTCATACACCTGTTCATGTCAACACACATCAATAACA
>CAKAKR010068867.1:0-10503 GCA_916700685.1 Adelosebastes latens
GAAGGCTGGCCCGTGTTGTCTGATCCAATAGAAGAGCTACTGGAGCTCAAACTGCTGAAAGAGTTAATGCTGGTTCTGATAGAAAGGTGTCAGAACACACAGTGAGGAGCAGTTTGTTGAGTATGGGGACCGGTCAGGGTGCCCGTGCTGACCTACAATGGGCACGTGAGCATCAGAACTGGACCACGGAGCGATGGAAGAAGGTGGCCCGGTCTGATGAATCACGTTTTCTTTTACATCATGTGGAAGGAAACGAGTTGGAGGTGTCGACTCGGCCTCCAGATTCTCCAGATCTCGATCCGATGGAGCATCTGTGGGATGTGCTGGACAAACAAGTCCGATCCACGGAGGCCCCACCTCGCAACTTCCAGGACTTAAAGGATCTGCTACTGACGGCTTGGTGCCAGATACCACAGCAGACCTTCAGAGGTCTCGTGGAGTCCATGCCTCCACGGGTCAGGAGGACCTACTGAATATTAGGCAGCTGGTCACAAAACACACAGTGAGGAGCAGTTTGTTGCGTATGGGGACCGGTCAGGGTGCCCATGCTGTCCTAATGTTATCGCTGATCGGTACATATACTCATGATATGCACAGAAAAAAAAAAAAGCTTAAATTTTGAACATTTCACACATTACGCTCGAGCGCCCATGTGCGAGCGCCGAGCCAACGCCGATCTGCCTCTGATCTGGGGCTTTTGTCACGGAGCTCCAAGAACTGTCGGGGAGCAGGAAATCAGGGCTAAAGTGGTGCAGTGTGAACGAGGCATAACAGACACACAGTTTGTCTAAGAGCAGTTTCAACATAAAAGTGTAACATGCCCTACAACATTACAGTCATTAAATGTAACCCTTTAACTAGGGCTGTCATGATATCACATTTTCATTACACGGTTATCGTGGCCAAAAGAATTCATGATAGCGATATTATCGCGATATCTATAGAAAATGTGTCAGTCAAATTCATCTTTAACTTTGTTTATTGTTTGTTTTGTCTCCTTTTTGGCAAATGAATATATCTAGCTGGGGACAACTGAGCCGGCAGCTCCTAGCTAACGGTGCTAACGGTGCTAACAGTGAAAACAGTGAAAACAAAGGCAACACTGCTGACACAGCTAACGGCGTTAACCTGGGGGGTGCTACACTTCCACTACAACACCATCGGTCTGGACGGCGTTATCAGCTGTAACCGCCGTATGAGAGCAGTGCAGAGCCGTGGCCGTGAGCTAGTGCACAAACATGCACTAAAAGCATGCACAGCCAGCCCGGCTACGAAAACAAAGCACAGAGAAGCTTGACTTAAAACACACACAGGTAGACATCTCTATATCTTTACATTGCCAATAGTAGTTTTGCTGCTATATTAATGCTCTGAATATCGTACAGAGCACCTTTAAATGATGCAAGCAAGTCCAACTTAATCAAGTCCAAGACCAGGTCAAGTTGAATGACAGTCAAGACCAAGTCCAGAGCAAATTGAGTCCTGTTCAAGACCATAATAGTCAATAGTGTCTTTCCAATGCTAATACAGTGATTAATGACTTAGGACAGACAGAAATAATCTACAAACAATATTGATCTATCTTCTAACATCAAACTAAATCTAAACTAAATCAATAGAGTTTAGGTTTGAGGACCGTTACAGTCCTGTTTTTAGCTGAGGCTATCAGAGTCGGTTGGTGTTAAAGGAATAAACATAAAGATGCTGTTGACTCCTGATCCAGTTGGGATCATTTGGTGAATTTAACACAACCACAGCTAGTTAGAGTTGTGAAAAACAACACTAAACAAATACAAGCAGATAACTTAATGTCTACTTTGAGCCGGTGTTTTTGCAACTTAGCATTTGTGCTCCTCCTGTTGGGTGCATATCTCTCCACTCACCTGTGAGGTTTTTCTCAGCAGCACGGTATATTGCAGACACTCAACCATCACAGCCAACACCTGAAGCACAGCGAGTCTCTGGCCTCGCCTCGCAGCTGGAGCCAGCAGCTGCTGCTCCACCTCCAGGAGGGTCATGGCTGACAAGTCCAACTCCTGTTCATCTTCCTCTTCTTCATCTGCTGCCGCTGCCCAGCTGGACAGCTCCTGTAGGAGAAGCAAGTAAATGATGGACTGTCTACTGATGTTACCTTCTCCACCAAGTAGAGAGAACAAATAACTGAAACGTTGTACAACGATAGAATACAATGTACACACTACAACCTCAACATGACCACAGAGGTGAACCAACTTCTCTGCCACTAGCAGAGAGTTTTCTTACACTGTTTGAGTCGTGTTTTACAGGTAGGGATGGGTATCGCTAGGGTTTTATTGATACTACTACTCTTTTCGATGCTCCTTATCGGTTCGGTTCTTTATTGATACTAAATAATTGCTTTTTAATATATTATTTAAAAAACAAATAAATTCAGATCAGGATTCAAATTTTTTTATATTTGAAATATAACTAAATTCTAGAGCAGCAACAGTAATGTTTACAACAGGAAATCACTCAATAAATGCAATTATATCTCACTGGAAACTAATCTAGAATGTCAATATAATAAATCATATTCCTGAGTGAAGTTAAGAAAGAATGAAGAACAAAAACATCAGTCAGTATCAGTCCTCCCTCCTGTCCTCTGTCCTCCTGTCCTCCTCCCTCTGCTGATGGAGGAGAGGAGGAGCTGCTTTGTCTCAGCCAGCAGATAAGTCTACAAGAATTTGAAGATACATGGCAAACTAAGCTAAACAGTTAGATTACACACAGACCGCTTTTCTTTTAGCTTGTTTGTAACTATTGGCTATGAGCCGAGCTAACGCGCTGTGCTTGTGTAAACATAGCAGCGGTGGATGAGAGACTGTGGACAGAGCAGATTGAAATATCATTTATGCTCGTTGAACAGGTGTATTGATAAAGTATCGGCTTTTTACTCGTGAAGGTTTTATTGCACTTACAGTAAGGAGCGTAGTTGTCGTAGTCGTCTCCACTGCCGCCTCTTCGCCAGGGCTCTAAACTAACTCTTTTCACCTTCCTCCCGGAACCGTTCCCAAATGAATGCAGCCTGTCCCAAATTTTAAATCTTTGTTTTTCTACAATATCATTAGTTAATCATTCAAAGTGACCTTTAACATAAATCGAACATGAGAAGTGGTTTATATTTTTCATAAATTTATAATTTATCCCAAAAAAAATATATTTTAAAAAGTAATTTAATTTAAAGTTGGAGGAGCTGCTGGACAAGATGCTGCTGTCATGGGGAGAGGAGCAGCATGAACAGTCCAACATTAGCTAACCGGTAACGTTAATACTAGAAAGTTTACCTCATTGACTTGAGAATCATTTTCAGCTGCTGCTATGGCTGTCGTGAGGTCAGAGGCCGGCGGTATGTGCTGTGTGTGTGTGTGTGTGTGCGTGTGCGTGTATGTTGTCAAGGAGGTTTAATAATAACTGTGCGCTACACAAAACGTGCAGTCATTTTCATCACCGTTCATTCCAACGTAATGGGTATTTTTCTTTCAACTCTCGTCACAAATTCATCCCTAAATTCATTTTCATCCTCCCTGATCATATTTTTTTCGGCCCCAGGACGACAGGACGTCCTTAAGCTCCAGCCCTGATCTCTTCTCTGCTATTGGATGACTTCACTCCGTGTGTGTGTGTGTGTGTGTGTGTGTGTGTGTGTGTGTGTGTGTGTGTGTGTGTGTGTGTGTGTGTGTGTGTGTGTGTGTGGTTGGAGAAGCTCAGCCCCGACGCAGAGGAGATGCTGCAGCGTGATAATAAATTACACCAAAACGTTAAAAGTACAGATAACACAACCGATAACGTCAGAGCTTATCAATACTCCGGTCTTTACTAATTTAGCACCGGTGCCCATTTAATACGGGGTTTCGGTACCCATCCCTATTTGCAGGTGTGTGTACACCTTACCTGCAGCAGGTCCAGGAAGAAGTCTCCAGGCAGGTCAGAGTCTTTGAGTTCAGCAAGTAGCTGCATCAGACACTCCAACCTCCACTGCTCTCCTGACAGCTTCTCATACAGAGCATCTTCCTCTTCACTGGGAGACAAAAAGAGAGACGTGAGAGAAGACACTGAGAAATGAAGAGAGGCAACTTATACTAACGGCCATCATCACAGCAAAGCTGGAACGAGATAAACAAAGGGTGGCTCTTCTACTTTATGGCTGATTTGCACCAAGACATAAAGGACTTAAAGGAACTGTCCTATTCTACATTATGCATCATGTTTTTGGGTTGTCCATCGTGTGTTTCTGAGTGTCTGTCACCTGCAGCTCTCTCTGGAGCTGAGTCTGGCTCCTCCATCACTGCCCGGGGTGAAGTGGAAGTCTGCAGCCACCTCCTTCTTCCGTCCCTGCAGACCTGAAAGCTGCCTCAGTGCTGACAGCGCTGCAGACGTCTCAGTGTTCCTCAGGTACCACAGCAAAATCTCCTGACAGGGAGCGCTGTGGAGCCCAGAGCACACACATACAGCTCATTTTCAGTGTCCTACTTTAGAGCACATTCACTGTGATTCATTTGTACTTTACATTTCTGCTGACTATTTTACATTGTTTTTATTAGTTTATTATTATTATTATTATTATATTTTATTTTTAAAGTACACATTTTTTAAGTAATTTTCTGGCAGGCAGCCTTTTGGCTAAAGGCTAAAGAGGTAGAGACTTGAGCCCCGTTTCCACCACAGGAACTTCACCCCAGAACTAAGAACCTTTTGAAGAACTCATTGTATTTTGACCCCAGGGCAGGAACCAGGGTCGAAATTAAGTTCTGGGGATATTTTATGGTCCCTTTTACCCCCTAAAAGACCATGGTTGGGGGGGGTAGTACTTTCTGAAAGTACCGGAACTTTCGGGGTGGAGTTTGCAGGGATGACCGTCACTGATTGGTGAAACACACACACAGCGCCACTGCTTCAACGGCTTCAACTCATGTACCGCTTCATTCTTTAACAAGGAAGTCCTCTAGTATCGGTTTAGGACCATTTTAGGACGAGGGGAGGACATTTCTCTGTGTTTGATAACATTAAAAGTAAAGTCAGGCTCTGCTGTCGGCTTCCTGACTCATTAAAGAAAAGACAGAGAGAAAGAGAAAGAGAGAGAGAGAGAGAGAGAGAGAGAGAGAGAGAGAGAGAGAGAGAGAGGGTGAGCGGTAACGTAACGAGGGAGACAGCGCGGTGGTGATGTGAATGAGAGGAAGAAAAGTTGTTCACCAATCAGTGACGGTCATCCCTGCAAACTCCACCCCAAAAGTTCTGGTACTTTCAGAAAGTACAACCCCCCCGACCAGGGCCTTTTAGGGGGTAAAAAGGCCCCGTAAAATGAACTTAATTTAGACCCTGGAGTGACAATGAGTTCTTCAAAAGGTTCTTAGTTCCGGAGGGAAGTTCCTGCGGTGGAAACGGGGCTTTAGATGAGAAGGAGACTTTAGCAGGAAAGCTAATGTGGCTGTGGTTCACAGTCTGTGGTTCTTGTGTTGTGTAGTTTCTGTCTGGCTCAAGAACGCTGATATTACTGCTTCATGCAAGATTTGATTGGCTGTATCGAAATTAGGTCACCATCACAAAATCAAAAACTATAAAACATATTTTCCTGGACACTGCACAGGTGATTTACAGAGCAGATATGTATGCTGTAGCACACAAAAATGAATTCATTTCAGTTGGACTTGAAATGAATCAACACTAATGACAGGAAGTTGGAAGTTCAATCTAGAAAGTGTGCAAAAGGGTCAAAATAAGCTCAGATCTCCATGGTTTGGAGTTTGTGGGCTAAAACATGGTACAGTCCTTCTTGAATGTCTCCTACATTAACTTTGTGGCAGTAAGACCGCTGTAGTGGTTATTTCCAGTTCTTGTACATGAACATTCCAGGCAGCTAATAACAAAGAGAAGACATTACCGTAGGTGGGATACGTTCTGCTTGGTGAAACAGAAGAGTGTGAAGATAACAGGAAGAACTTGTTCCAGAGCTTTTAGAAGAGACGCTGACGGACTGTTTCCAACCACCCAGATCTGACAGCAAGAGATAAAAGAGCAAAGACAATGTGTGAGAGGCATGATAAGGATTAGAGACAGTAAGACAAATACAGTGTTAGCAGGGAACATCAGTGTACACCGATCAGCCATAACATTCAGACCACTGACAGGTGAAGTGAATAACATGGATTATCTGGTTACCATGGCACCTGGCAGTGGGGGGGATATATTAGACAGCAAGTGAACAGTTTGAACTTTGAACTTTGTGTTGGAAGCAGAAAAAATGGGCCAGCGTAAGGATGTGAGCGACTTTGACGAGGGCCAGATAGTGCTGTCTAGACGACTGGGTCAGAGCATCTCCAGAACTGCAGCTCTTGTGGGATGTTCCCGGTCTGCAGTGGTCAGGACCTACCAAAACCGGCGACAGGGTCAGACCCGAGGCTCATTGATGCACGTGGGGAGTGAAGGCTGGCCCGTGTTGTCTGATCCAATAGAAGAGCTACTGGAGCTCAAACTGCTGAAATAGTTAATGCTGGTTCTGATAGAAAGGTGTCAGAACACACAGTGAGGAGCAGTTTGTTGAGTATGGGGACCGGTCAGGGTGCCCGTGCTGATCTAATGTTATGGCTGATCGGTGTATGTACTATAATAACCACTAACATCTGCATCAACATAGAGCTACAGGAATGAGTCCTAAAACCCAGAAGTGAGTCAGCATTTTAGCCCTTCCTGTTCCCTCGTTTGGAAGTCAATGGGTTTTTAGTTAGATGTCTGAAGTCAGGTCTGTGGTTAACACAAGCTGAAGAGATTTTAACGTTTTGTTCTACGACATAAAATACATCAATAAATATCCCACTCGTGAATTCTGAATCCTTAAAGATTTCCATTAGATTTGAAGTTCTGGGTGTTAATTACTTTTATAATGCTTTTATTGCTAAGCACTTTGTAACCTTGTTTTGAAAGGTGCTGTATAAATAAAGTTATTATTATTAAAAAAGTTGGTTGCTAACAAGTGACTAAATGAGACTAAACGTCCTCACGCCGACTCGTCCTCCTTTACAGCCTCATTGTGTTTACTCTCTCTCATGTGACCGTGGTGGTGTAGTTGGTTTAAAGCCTAACGTTAGCTTTTTACTTCTGCTGATTGTATTCACGCTTCAAAGATCATAAAGTGGTGTTTAATAGTGGAGATTATCTTGCTGAACACCATGTCAGTATCATAACCGTGTGTTTACCACACAGTTTATTTTCTGCAATATTCCAAAACCCAATGGAACAATCCCATTGGCTGGTTGATTTCCTGGTTCCCTGGAGCACTCTATATAAGCATTATTATTCAGAGTTAGTTAGTTAGTTCTGATTTAGTTTGTTAATGCAGACACCCGTCTTGTTAACGAAACCCCTCAAGGCTGGACAATAATGAAATGACTCCCCTTTAACAGACTCATGTCATTAAGGAATTATGATCAACTTACTGTATTTGTATCATTAATATCATTTAGCCACAGCTTTATTATTTAGTGTGCAGTGAGCATACACCGGATCTTACATATTTTAGCAAATATCACTATACACATAATCTCTTTGGATTCTCATCATGAATATTGTCCTCCATCATGCATACGGTACTGCCAAGGAAACTGAGACATCATAGGTACATTGTCCTTGTATAAGGTCTCTTTGACTACACAGTCCATGACACCTTACCAAGGGTATGAGCTATGATCACTACTGTGACTCTGAGGTGCAGCATGGTAGTGTTTATTGGATGCCTTTGGGTGTCCTCACCTTGTACACATCATTCACACAACGCGTCAGTTCCCACTCCTCCACAGCAGCTTGGGAATGACCCTCGTCTGAAAACACACATATCCACCACAGTGTTCAGTTCTGGTATCTGACTCATCATCCATCTGCTGGGTTTGAGACCAGGTGATGCTAGCTAGCAGGACAAACAGGACAACAACTAATGTCTGCTCTCCTGATAGGAAAGTCATCTAAACACAACCTGCACATCTTCCGTATACATGTATAGCATGTAAGCTCTACAGCCTTTCAAGTGGAAATATGTGATTTAGTAGATTGACTCTACTTTCCTTAATAATGTATTGCTTGTAATATATAAATTAGGGCTGTCAATTGATTTAAATATTTAATCACGATTAATCACATGATTGTCCATAGTTAATCGGGATTGATCACACATTTTTTTATCTGTTCTAAATGTACCTTAAAGGGAGATTAGTCAAGTATTTAATACTCTTATCAACATGGGAGTGGACAAATATGCTGCTATATGCAAATGTATGTATATATTTATTATTGTAAATCAATTAAGAACACAAAACAATGACAGATATTGATCCAGAAACCCTCACAGGTACTGCATTTAGCATAAAACAATATGCTCAAATCATAACATGGCAAACTGCAGCCCAACAGGCAACAACAGCTGTCAGTGTGTCAGTGTGCTGACTTGACTATGACTTGCCCCAAACTGCATGTGATTATCATAAAGTGGGCATGTCTGTAAAGGGGAGACTCGTGGGTACCCATAGAACCCATTTACAATCACTGATCTGGAGGTCAGAGGTCAAGGGACCCCTTTGAAAATGGACATGACAGTTTTTTCCTCGCCAACATTTAGCCAAACTTCAGATGATACCAGTATCTTCACTCTAGCTTTAAAACCGAGCCCGCAACAAAATCACAAGTTGCGTTAACGCGTTAAAGAAATTAGTGGCGTTAAAACTAATTTGAGTTAACGTTAACAGCCCTAATATAAATAAATAATTGCCTTTATTTCTGTAAAGGAATTAAACAAAATGGCCACATGTGAAAAAACTGTTTGGGTGACTCATTGCATAGACTATATGAAATAAGGACGTAGTCTCCGTGACGTCACCTATAGGTGTCTGAGGAGCAAAAATGAAGCTCAAAGAGGGCGGCAACAGCCTTCGCCGTCTTGGCAGTGACGACACAGCCGGCTTATCCAAAAATGGGCAAAGAAGTGGATCTTCGGGGGTGGAGCTGACAGATAGGTACCCACCTGTCACTGAAAGCGGCCACAGCCTTAATTATGTATAACTTTAAGCCTTAATATAATTTATATAAAGTTATATAAAAATTCCCCCCATACAGTTGTCATGAACGGGGAAATTAGAGACCAAAGCAGTTTTTCTACCAGGCTGTGAACGGGTTTATTTCTGCAGTAAAGTTGGTCATTTTAAATGAGTACTAAATGTATCTTACTTAATTGTTATTCTTTTAGGCACTGGTGCTAGAAATAGTACTTTTTATTTTATACACTTTTATTTTATACACTTGAACTTGGTACACTTGAAATTGTTATCAGTCCAATTTGTATTAGTTATTACAGCTGCTAGGCTATTATTGTGGCTGCTTCCCTCTCTCTCTCTCTCTCTCTCTCTCTCTATCTATCTATCCCCCCAGCCGGTCTCGGCAGATGGCCTCCCACCCTGAGCCCGGTTCTGCTCCAGGTTTCTTCCCAGTAATCGGGGAGTTTTTCCTGGCCACAGCGCGCTTGGTGGATCTTGTTGGGTCTCTAAACTATGGTGTACGGTCATAGACCTGCTCTATATATAAAGCGTCTTGAGATAACTTCTGTTGTGATTTGACACTATACAAAAATAAATTGAATTGAATTGAATTGAAACTTTTTATAATTTTGTTGTATTTTTGAGCAATCTCTGGCACAAGAATTTCCTTCGGGTTTAATAAAGTCCTATTTTATCTCAACATGGAGGTCTGGGGGATTGACTCCCTCTTGGAGCCTCAAGTGGCCATTAGAGGGACTGCAGTTTTTGGTACTTCCACATTGGCTTCATTTCCCAGCACCAGAGCTTGCCGCTTGCTCATTTGAGTAAAATGCATCTCAAACTGTGCAGGACTACTGCAAAGAAGGAGCATTTCCCCAATTCAGGGCTCCAGACTGCGACCAAAATGGCCGCATATGCGAGGGAGGTAGAGACAACTAGAGGTTCTGACTCAAACACCACTGATGATCAAAGTGCAGGCAGGGAGAGACGAGCATTGATTAATACCATGCTGGACCAAAAACAGGCTGCGGCCAAATTGTACATGTATGTAGATAAAATAAATTAAAGATTTAACTAAAACATTATTTCTAGGGTTGTCAAAATTAACGTGATAATAACGCGTTAACACTAATTTGTTTTAACGCCACTAATTTCTTTAACGCATTAACGCAACTTGTGATTTTTAGGTTGTAGCGGCTCAGTTTTAAAGCTAGAGTGAAGATACTGGTATCATATGAAACTAGAAAACCTGATGAATCCATCGGTACCAACCATGTCATACTAGCTTGTCATGAAGGAGGTTAAATAATGCTCCAAACAAGCTACATTTTGGTGAGGAAAAACTGTCATGTCCATCTTCAAAGGGGTCCCTTGACCTCTGACCTCCAGATCAGTGAATGTAAATGGGTTCTATGGGTACCCACGAGTCTCCCCTTTACAGACATGCCCACTTTATGATAATCACATG
>CAKAKR010068868.1:0-12348 GCA_916700685.1 Adelosebastes latens
ACTCTCTCGTGTTTTTTTTTTTTTTAATTTTTTTAATTTTATGTTGGTTTTGTTTCATTTCTGTTGTCCTTTTATGTTTGTCACAGCTCTTTGTTAATGTGTTCGCTATGCTTCTTTTGTATGTAAATGTTTTTAATGTTTTCTGCTGTTATTATGTATACTGTAATTATGAAATAAAAAATAAAGAAAGAAATAAAGAAAAATAAAATATAAACCCAAAAATATATATATATTTTTTTTTATTATTATTTCATAATGACAGTATCCATAGTAACAGCAGACAACATTAAAAACATTTACATACAAAAGAAGCACAGCGAAAACATAAACAAAGAGCTGTGACAAACATAAAAGGACAACAGAAATGAAACAAAACAAACATAAAATTAAATAAATAAATAAATAAATAAATAAATAAATAAGAAAAAAAAACGGCAAAATATATTTCACTCTATCATCACTTCCGTTCCGTCACTTCCGTTTCTCCTTTTTTTTGCCACCCAGCAATATGCAGGCTATTCATTTCAAAATAAAATACGTGCTAACCAATATGTGACATTTTAACAAATAAAAATGAAAAATGTGGTCGAAAATGTATAAAAATGCCTTAAAAAATAATTAAATAGATATATTAAATATTTGAATGCTTCATGGGCCCTCAGACTTGCACGTATATTTTAAAAACTACATGTTACGCTTTAACTTCCGGTGTAGATGCTGCTGACTTGGTGTAGCTCAACCAGGAGTCCGTAGAAACCTACAATCTCAGTCTGTGATCCGGTGGTTAGAGCCTCCGGTCATAGACACGTAATCATGGTGTCCGCTGCGGTTCTCTGTCTTTTAACGGTGGGTTATATCTGTGGAGAAGCTGCAGCAGAAAGACAACTAGTTTATGTGACTGTGGTGAGTATTAATCATATTTAATATGATGCAACAGAAGCTGTGTTGAGACCTGCGTGTCTAGTCGGTGTGGTGCGGAACTACATTCAAAATATAGGTGTTTTAGTGTTTAATCTGCTTTTCTGCAAACATGCATGTTTCTATCAACACCAATTAAGTATGTCAGGAATAATTAGAGTGTTATATTGAATTCGGCTTATTAATAATCCACCTAGCAACACTTAAAAAAGCTGTGTTTGGTTCACATAGCTTGCTAGTAATGCTTTTTTCAGATGCATTTTGTAAATCAACAGAGAATGTGAGAATAATGCAGTGATGGTTAACACAGGAATGCAAAAAAATACTTTACTGGTATGATAAATTATAAAAAAAAAAAAGGAAATACAGAAGTATCCCACTACACCTCAAATATTGAAAAAACTAAAAGAGGTAGTTAGTAGTTTGCCCCTGAGCATTAAAGGTCCCATATTATAAAAAAGTGACATGTTTTTTTATTATAAAGCAGGCATAAGTCCTATATAAATACTGTGAAAGTATCGAAACACTCAATCCACAGGGAAATACACACAGCCCGTATTCAGAAACTCTGCATTTGAAACAAGCTGTCAAGATTTCTGCCCATTTGTGATGTCACAAATATACAATATTTAGACCCTTGACACAGTTTTAAACGTAAACATCCTAAATGTGTCCCAGTTTATTCCTGGTTACAGTGTATGTGAATGTCATCAGCTGACAGGAAGTAAACATGGACCCAAGCTGTTGCCTAGCAACGCAGTTCCGTCAAAATGCGCTAAAACGGAGCGTTTCAGACGGAGGGTAAATACAGGCATATTCAGGCAGACAGTATGAGGAAAATAAAGGGTTTTTTGAACATTAAAGCATGTAAACATGTTCTAGTAGAAACACAAAATAAAAGTATGAACCTGAAATTGAGCACGATATGGGACCTTTAAAGGTGACAGAACTAACTAATGAAACACCAAAAAAGGCAATGAACAGATGAAGAAAATGTAAAAAAAATTCTAGCACTTATTTCCCAATAAAACAAGTCCCTTTCATTTTAAAAGTTTCCTTTGTTACCTAATCACACACTTAAAACAATCTCTCACATTAATACAGGTCATGATTATCAAGTTCTTTACATTGCATACAAGAAGAAGTAAAATTGAGATGACATCTGTACTAGAGTCACACTAACAAAGGCAAAACAGTAGCAGTAACAGCAGCATTAAACATTTTCCACATGAGCTAGGTAAGTATTATGTATTTCTGTTATTTAACCCTGCATTACAAGCCTTTAAAGGAAGGAAATAACATGTTTGAATAATGTCCTTTTAGGGCTTCCTTACTGTCTGATCTGTCAGCTTGATTATTCAGTCAGGTGACTAGTCAGCTGTACTTTCAACACAAACAACCAAACCACAGTTACGTATTAGTCACATGTTAAAAGAAGCACTCGTTAAAGTATTTGAATATGCAGCTGCCCTGCCCTGGACCTGTTCACAGAAACCCAGTGTAGTCAAGGATACAGAAGTTATTGTTTTGACAGAGTTACTCATTGACGTCAATGCAGGATGGTGCAGAGAGAACACAAGCATGAAAATTTAAACTGTAGTAAGAACAAAACATCTCGCTCCTTGCTTGTATTATACAATACAAATGCACTATTTTAAATGGTTATTTGTAGCTTTATTGATGGTTTAAAGGTTGTCTACTTCCTTCATTGACCATTATCCATATACAGTAAAAACCAGCACTAAAGCGTCACTCCCACATTAATGCATTTTTGCATGTCCTTTTTCATTGTGTTTATCTAACTGTTGAATGAGGGCTGGTGAATTTGATTTGTCTGCTAATCTCCTATTCAAAGTATGGCGATACCTGCAGGGTGGCGTCCTTGGATCACCCTGCAGAGAACCAGTGTGGCAAGCTGTGAACACAAACACTGCGACTGCTTAACAGTATTAAAAACATTGTAAAGACAAAGTTGTAATACTAATACAGCAACAATGATAACAACAATTTTGTTAAATTGAAAGTGTCCTTTTTTGGATTATCTATCACAATCTCTATCTAAACCTACCGTGGAGGTTTCCCACCCTCCATTTTTGTTTTTTTAGCGTTACAGACACGGAATCTGTCATGGATGTGAGAATCGAAATAGCATCGGACACACTCATGTTTTCCCGTGTCAAAGCCGTGACATCAAGCATCTTGCATGTCACGCTGTTAAAATATGACGCCGCTGATAGAGAGGTCAGATCAGATGGTCAACGTAGATTTTCTCGTATGGAAGTTGTTTTGTTGACAACTAAATGTTCTTATTATTGCACTTGTTCTTAAAAACCAAGATAGCCGTTAATGGATCACGGAGCAGATAAGATTAGGAGTCCTAAAGGGATAATCCACCCTTCAGATAGAGTTTACACACCTTTTTTTCAGCTATTTTGGACGGATCAGTCATGCATGCTCTCCACACCAGAGAACCAGAAACCCCACAATTCTCTGAAGTGAAGATTGAAACTTGAATAGACAGCTGATGTGGTGGCATCCAGTTACAAGACCCAACCGACCGGATTACAGACATTTCAATCTACACCAATGTTCGGGTTCACTACATTTTATTTATTCTCAAAGGAGCAGTTTCAAGTAAAGGGCCCAGATTATTGTACTTTTCTAACCTCTTTTGTGTCTGACATGCTCATATTAAGGCCCGTCCTGTCTGGCTTCTTCAATTATGAATGACATTAAGTCTCTTACAAACACTTGGCAAGATCGTCACTATCAGCTGACTTGGGTTTCATAACAGCCAGTGACACAGATCACACTTGGACGAGGCTTTTGGCTTGATTCTGAGGTGGAATAATAAGGGCTGTCATTTTAGAAGAGATATCAAATATATCTACTCTCAAGCAGTGGGAAACTCGGCCTCTAAGTAGGCTAATAAAGTCAAACACAAGGCACATGATGAAACAGTGAATGTTTTATTGGCTTGATCAAGTAGCTTCCAGTCTGCAACAACAAAAAAGTTTGGTAAATACATTCACATTTTTTCCATAATTGCATTTGTGTTGTTGGATTATAGACCGTGATTCTCAGGCTGATATCGTAGCAATGCTGGGATTTTAAAACAGCTAGAAAGATACTGAAAGATCCCATTTTCTTATGCAATAGGGGAAGCTTTTGTTGTTAGTTGCATAACTTCTCCTCTCTCTCTCTCCCGTCCAGTTGTTTCGGCACGGCGACAGGTCACCAATCAAAGCCTATCCTACCGACCCTTACCAAGAGAGCGACTGGCCTCAAGGCTTTGGACAGCTAACACAGGTATAATCAATGTGTTTTATCAAGTGTGTCAAAGTTTGAAAGGTTAACTACATCCAGTGACGTCACCTCTGGATGTGTGTTTTCAGGATGGGATGAGGCAGCACTTAGATCTGGGCCAGTTCCTGAGGAATCGCTACAAAGGATTCCTTAACGAATCCTACGACAGACACGAGGTAACCTCTTTCAGATCACATGACACGTCACCAGAACGATGATTCATTTGAATGTTTAGGAGAAGGGCCCCTTCGCCATGTCATGTTGGTGTTATACAGGGTTCCCACTGGTGCTGGAATTCCTGGAGCATGATGGAGGTGTTTTCTGAGAGGAGGCCTCTGTGTATTTCTGTTTATCATAACACTTCATTAACAGATTGACCAAACTAATGTCTGTCTTTGGGCTGTGATGACCATGACACTCGCTACTCCTTTGTCCTCAGATCTTGGTTCGCAGTACAGACTATGATCGCACCCTGATGAGCGCTGAGGCCAACCTTGCAGGTCAGCTAACTCCTCTTCCTCCTTCTACCAGCAATACTAGTACTTTTCCTCCTCACCTTAACAGTCTCTTGCCGTCATCCAGGTCTCTACCCCCCCGCTGGTCAGCAGGTCCTCACAAAAAACTTGCAGTGGCAGCCGATACCTGTACACACGGTTCCACCAAGTGAAGAGAGGGTATGTGTGTATAATATAAATAGTTTTATAAGTGCTCCTCGCTACAAGTGATTCAACACCTTTTCTGTCTTCTTTTTTGTAGCTTCTCTCTTTTCCTCTGCGTGACTGTCCTCGCTACGAGCAGCTGATGAACGAAACTGAACACACCGAGATATTTATTAATTACACCACTACGTACCAGGTACGGGGAATTCTTGGGGAGTTACGTGACATCAAAAGGAGTGTAAAATCTACGATTACTCCTGATTTTATGATGCAATGATGAAGTTATGTTGAGCTTACTGTGTTCCTCTCCTCAGGACGTTATAGAGCTGGTGAGGAATAAAACAGGACTGAATAAGACGAATGTGGAATCCGTCTGGGGCGTGTACGACACACTCTTCTGTGAGGTGAGAACACACACACAGTCACAGTCGAAGGGGGGTCGTCACGGGTTGGCTGCGGCCGGCTAAACGTCACCGCCGCCCAGCCCAACTCGGCTCGCTAAAATGGTAATGCAAACGCAAATCAGCACAGCATGGAAATTTCAGTTGGTTGCAATCTGCCACCTCACCGCTAGATGGCGCCATATCCCACACACTGCACCTCTAATATTTCCGTTGACTTTTTGTACATACATTACCAACAAATTTGGGTCTTTTTGCTGTGCGAAATAAAGTATAGTTCTCTGAGAACTTGGATTGAAACAATTATTTTTAAGTACATAAACTATAGGTAAATAATTGCAAATATTAACATCTGAATTCTGGCCATAAATCTGTAAAAAGAGAGGTTTTGGCAGGACTTTCATGACGTGTTTTATGTAACATGTAAGACACATTTTTCAAGTATGAACTCAAACTGCTGGTGTTGCGTTTTTTTTAAAAATAAGAGCTTCCTGTTATTCAAGACACACAACTCACAAGTTGTTTGTATTTCAACAGACACAAGTTATGTGTAAACATCTGGCGGGCGAGACTGTGACTGACCAAATCTCACGACTGTTGGTTTTTAGTCTTGTGACTCAACCGGTCCTCATCAGCATTTCAGGAACACGTCGACATTTTGGCAAAGAAGCTGTTTGAGGAACAGAAATGTGCAACTAGTACCGCTTTCACATGTGTGTTTTTCTGATCTTATCTAGTTAACAAAGGTCACTGCTGGCATTTCAGCCTCCAATCAATATATTGTATTCCTGTTAATACATAATCAGACATGTGTATCTATAATTTTGTCCACATTATCACGAGTCAAATACACACAAAATAGTGTGAGGTTTCAAGTGTGAGCCAATTATGAAATGAGGGACATCTGGGTCACTGAGTGCAGCCACGAGATGAGCAACAATGTGAGAGATGGTTGCAGTGAGAGGACTGCTGACAAAGTGCCATCAAGACAACTTAACGACTGCTTAATTGAAGCTTTTAGGCCTCTTTTGACATTCTCCTTTTAATCAAGTGTCTCTTTGTGTTGTCTGTGTTTGAAATCAGTCCTGTCACAACTTGACAGCTCCCGAATGGGTGACTCCCGAAGTTATGAAGATGCTCCAAGACCTCAAAGATTTTGGATTTCAGGTAAAAGCAGCAGCAAATATCTGTGGTTTCATTTATGAGTTTTTGGTGTGTCATAATGGTCTAAATGCTATTATCGTTAAGGTATGTAAAGTAATGTAATGATGTCCACTTTTCGCAGGTCCTGTTCGGGGTCCACGAACAACGAGAAAAGAGCCGGCTGCAGGGAGGTATGTGTGTGTAGTTTAGTGAAAATCAAATACAACTCAAACAGGAAGAAATAGTGTGTTTGTTGAGTACTATTTACAGCGGCGGATTAATCCTCATTTGGGTCTTTAGTTAGTATATCTGGCAGCAGGGAGGTGTATGTGGGATTAAGTCTAAATAAACTACAGTTCATGATAATGAAGGAACATGTCAGTGAAGAGTGTGGCTCATTGATGTGTTTTCGGACAACAATGGAGCTCTATGGCACAGAGGAAGAACATATATCAATAACAATACTTGTTATTCACTTTTGGTTGGGTTTTTTTCATGGGATTTATTGACAAACTATAGAATATCTTAGACTTATCTTTTAATTACAGGATTAAATAGGGAAATAAGAACTGCTGTTTGTCTTCTAGGTATGCTGTTGGGTGAAATAGTGAAGAATCTTTCCAAGATGGCTGTCCCGGACCCAAAACAGAAACAGAAACTGAAATTGATGATGCTGTCAGCGGTAAGAATTTTTCAATTACCAGAAGTTTGATTTTTTTTTTTTTTACCTTGGACAGAGCTTGTTTCCAGCTAAACTAAGCTAACTGTCTCCTGGCTGTAGCTTCATGTTTAACATACAGACATGAT
This sequence comes from Adelosebastes latens, assembly GCA_916700685.1. Classification (NCBI taxonomy): domain Eukaryota; kingdom Metazoa; phylum Chordata; class Actinopteri; order Perciformes; family Sebastidae; genus Adelosebastes; species Adelosebastes latens. The sequence continues at coordinate 7,235 of CAKAKR010068868.1, forward strand.
TGGTGTCGATCTTCTCATCTAACTCTGGGGATAAAAAGCAAGTAAGCGCATTTTAAAAAATGTTGAACAATTCCTTTAATGTGCGTGTGTCTGTTCCACAGCATGACACCACTATAGCTGCTCTTCAGACCAGCTTGGATGTGTTCAGTGGGAGACAGCCGCCATATGCCTCCTGTCAGATATTTGAGCTGCACAGGGACGACAACGGGTAAACAAATACACACACACACACACAGAGCATACTGTAGACACTCACTCAAACATAATAATATGGACTCACACAGACAGATTTAGGAGCTGATACCAGAAAGACAGTAAAAAAAAATATGCAAAGTGGAATAAACAGATGAGACTTTTACTTTGAAATTCAACACAACCAGATTCAGCTGCCGACCGTCATCTACTGTAGGTAATACACTGACTATGGATAAGTAACTCATACAATCCTGCTTAAAAACACCCAGACTGTCCCTTTAATGTCCAAACTGCTGATCGAAACATCTTTAAATGTGACACTAGACAGTCATCAACTCTCTCTCTCTCTCTCTCTCTCTCTCTCTCTCTCTCTGTGCATCCAGCTCTGTTTCAGTGTCGCTGTTCTTCAGGAATGACAGCACAGTGGAGCCGTTCCCTCAGCAGCTACCAGGCTGCTCCCTTGACTGCCCTCTAGATGAGTTTGTGAGAATTACAAAGCTCTCTATTTCAGACGACCGGGACAAAGAGTGTCAAGTGCCTTCAGCAGGGAGAGATAAAGGTGAACACACACTTATAACTCAAGATAAAGAGAGATGAATAAATGATTGTGCCACCATTGATCCATTTTCTTCTTCGTCTCCAGAGGTGATCATCAGTCTGGTGGTGTCCGGCTGTCTGCTCCTCTTCATCATCATCGTCCTCCTCGGCGTTATTTGTTGGCAGAAGGAGCCAAACAGCAACCGGGGGTACCGCCATGTGGTCAACCAGGAAGTCGGAGAGGAATCCTGACAGAAGCCTCTCCTCTCTCGGAGATCGACCAGCCTGGCGTCCTGGGACAGCAGTGATGACGATGGACTTTGACCTTTTTGATGGTTTCAGCAACACGTTCGGGACCCTCAACGATAAATTGTTTTGTTATTTTTAAACTGAGAGCTTTTGTCCAAAATGACCATGTTTCTGTTTGGTCAGGGAGAGGAATTTAAGAAATATTTTGACTTCAGATTTTAGAGAAAAACTGTATCCTCATCACTCTAAACTAACTTGATGAGTGAGATATTGTTGGAGGGACCAGGACTGATTTCTACAGCGGGGAAAACCTTTTGTGTTTTAACACTTTGTGAGCTAAAGTAACTGCTGTGTGGTCTGATCTCCAATCAGTTTTTCTTTTTTAATGGGCAGAATACATTTGTTTTGTATGTCCATGTGTATTCATGCTTTGAGTGTATGGTATGTGCGTTGACTCGGAGGCCTAATGACCAAGATGCCTTAAATATTTTGAATATGGAGTGTTTTATTTTGTTCTGAAGCGTCACATCATTTTGTAGGATTTCAAGTTTTTGATTTGAACTTCTTCAAATAGGTGTGTTTTGATTTATCAAAGGAGCAGCAGGGTGCTCCTCACCCAGAGAGAGGTGGCTTAAAGGGATAGTTCGGGTGTTTTGAAGAGTGGTACAAGGTACTTACAAGGACAGCAAGCATCACCCTCCGAGTGTCCTTTAGAAAGACACTAAAACACCAGCAAATATAATATCTTTTGGTTGTCAACAAGAATCAAATCGCTCTTGTGATCATGTAAACCAGCTTTGTACAGATGGAGCTTAAAACAGAATATGATTTTTTTATTGTTAATATCTTTGGAAACACTGGAAACCTTGTTTTTTAATACGGCTGACTTTTAATTATTTGAAAAATAAAATGTTTTATCTTTGAAACTATCATTTAAAATGCAGATATTAGATGCTTTTCCTCAAGAGATATTATGAAAAACCATGAACTTTGTTGGCTAAATAAAACCTAAAAGGGTGACACCCGGGCTTTTATATAACAGGTGAGGAAAGTTTTTGTTCGCTTTGGGTCTTTGGTTAGAAAACAGAAAAGAAAATCTAATATATTACAAATAATCCTAATGCAGCCTTGACTATGATCTTGTTTTTCTTCAAGTCAGGACTTTGAATTAATTTGCACATTGTCAAAATCATCATTGTAACTGCAGTTACGTCAAACATGGAGAACACATGATCTTTGCTTACAAATCAACACATTTCATTTGTAATATTCAATTCAATAAAGCTTATTTGTCTGTATTGTGTGGCTCCACTCTAAGCTGTCATTCAAATGTTCTTTCATGCTGTATGAAATAATTCATCAGACTGAGAATGTGTTGTAAATGGTTTTCTCTCTCTGAAAAATAAACAATCAATATGAATGTAGGTTGTAATAGTTTTTAATTTTCAGTTAGTTTTTATTTTATTTTAGTTTTGACTTTTTGATTCCATTTTAGTTTAGTTTTCACAGTTTGTTTAGTTAAGTTTCAGCTGGTTCAGACAGGTTTATATATTTAGTTTGTTTTTGTGCTGTTGATTTTTTTTGTTTAAAATTTTATGAAATAAATTAATAAATAATTATGATTTTTTAAAATCTTGCACATACAGGTGGATAACTAGTAATAATATCAATATATTAAATCATATTTATTACAATTAAGATAATAAGATAAAAAAATATGTATAATCTTCTGGGACTTCAAGAGCCATGAAAAATAAAAGAAAGTTAAATATGATTAATTCAAAAATATTTAAAAATACACAGCCCCCGAAGTCCCACATTTTTTTTTTAAATTAATGTTTTAAATAAAATCTTGCGCATACATGATGAGAACTTGTGCGCCCAAAATATTAATAATGTCAAGATATTAAATAATATTTATTACAATTAAGATACGATTAAAAAAATACTTCAAGGGTCTGAAAAAAAAGTAAAATAATAATGAAAAAATATAAAAGAAATAATACAAATAAAATAGAATATAATTTATAATATTATATTATATATATTCTTTTTTTTATTTTATATAATTTTCAGGTTCATACTTGTATTTTGTGTTTCTATTAGAACATGTTTACATGCTGTAATGTTAAAAAAAACACTTTATTTTCCTCATACTGTCAGCCTGAATATACCTGTATTTAACGTCTGTCTGAAACGCTCCGTTTTGGTGCATTTCAACGGAATTGCAATGGAATTGCGTTGCTAGGCAACAGTTTGGGTCCATGTTTACTTCCTGTCAACTGGTGTTATTCACATACACTGCAACAGGAAATAAACTGGGACACATTTAGAATATTTATGTTTAAAACCGTTTAATGATCTTAATATTGTATATTTGTGACATCACAAATGGACAGAAATCCTAACGGCTTGTTTCAAACGCACAGTTTCTGAATACGGGCTCTGTGTATTTCTCCATATATTGAGCGTTTTGATAGTTTAACAGTATTTATATATCACTTAACCCTGCTTTATAATATAAAAGACATGAAAATCTCACTTATTACAATATGGGACCTTTAAATGCATTTATTGGTTTAGATTTGACATGACATCATGCATTCTAAGAGTAGAACTGTACAACAGTAGAATGTTGTGAGGTCATGAAGCAGTTGTGAGGTCATGAAGCAGTTGTGATGTCATAAAGGAGTTGTGAGGTCATGAAGCAGTTGTGATGTCATAAAGGAATTGTGAGGTATTAAAGGAATTGTGAGGTATTAAAGGAATTGTGCGGCCAACATTCCGGAGAAAACTCTTGATACCAACCAGAATCTCTCATCAATCTCATTTCAACTGTGAACTTCGAGTCTTCGACATTTCAACGGTGAACTTTGAATCTTCGACATTTCAACGGTGAACCATTACTGTTTGAGAGCCATGCCTTACAATTTGAGAACAAGATTAGTAAGGACTCCTGAGCGTCCGTCTTCCAGTAGAAATCTGGGTAAGTAGTGATATCAAAATCCTGACGAGAACTGCAGTCTCTCTTACTTTAATATCCATGTGATTTAGCTGCAGGGCTAATGATTACTAATGCTACTTCTTCCTTAAGTCTCTCAGACAATAGATCACAACCAGGACATGCTGGACAACAGGTCAGGTGGAAACCAGAGGGCCACCAAGAGAAAGTCTGACGAGAACCATGAAAGAGCCATCAGGACTAGCAGGACAAGTCAATGTCCCTCCGAGGGCTTCAGACCGTCATTCAGTTGGCCACTCAGCAGAGGTTAGATGACATAGAAAGAACCTCAGGGGCTATTTTGTTAAAGTCTGGGTACTGAAAAGTAGCAACACAACTACTTGGTTAGGTTTAGGAAAAATATACAAACAGTACATACTGTATACACATACAGTATCTAGTGTGCCTGGGTCGGTCCGGTTTGTCTCTGCCATGCTATATACACCTGGGTGCTAATAACATCTGCCTTAAAAATATCACCAAATATAAAAAAAATTGGTTTAAAAATCATGAAAAAATGAGTGTTAAGTGTTAAGTCTCGAATGAGTGGGCGAACCCCTCTAGTTTTTATATAGTGTTAGGGAAAGGGTTATACTAAGGATGGCTCCAGTGGTGAAAAGCAGTCTAACTCCACAATTCAGTACTATATAGTTCAGTCTCTTCACATGTTTTCAGCACTAATTTTCTAACATGTTTAATGTGTTTAGGAAACTTTAACTCCGCTGAGGATGCTGGGACATCGACGAACGCCTGCGCCAGCATTAGCTCCAAATCTGAGGAGAAGAAGGGCAGGAAGAGGAGGTTCGAGGACACAGAAGCATACGGGAAGAGGAAAAGAACATTTCTGAGTCCCAGTGAGGGCACCAGCTACCAGGCCACCACTGAGGCCATCCCTGAGGCCATCCCTGAGGCCCCCACTGAGATCATCCCTGAGATCATCCCTGAGGCCATTCCTGAGCTCATCCCTGAGGCCATCCCTGAGACCATCCCTGAGATCATCCCTGAGGCCATCCCTGAGACCATCCCTGAGATCATCCCTGAGACCATCCCTGACGCCACCCCTGAAACCTCCTTCAGGTCCGGATCTGATACCTTCATCAGCACCAACTCTGAGGAGAAGAAGGGCAGGAAG
>CAKAKR010068868.1:12368-22963 GCA_916700685.1 Adelosebastes latens
AACCCCTCTAGTTTTTATATAGTGTTAGGGAAAGGGTTATACTAAGGATGGCTCCAGTGGTGAAAAGCAGTCTAACTCCACAATTCAGTACTATATAGATCAGTCTCTTCACATGTTTTCAGCACTAATTTTCTAACATGTTTAATGTGTTTAGGAAACTTTAACTCCGCTGAGGATGCTGGGACATCGACACCCGCCTGCGCCAGCATTAGCTCCAAATCTGAGGAGAAGAAGGGCAGGAAGAGGAGGTTCGAGGACACAGAAGCATACGGGAAGAGGAAAAGAACGTTCCTGAGTCCCAGTGAGGGCACCAACTACCAGGCCACCACTGAGGCCATCCCTGAGACCATCCCTGAGATCATCCCTGAGGCCATCCCTGAGACCATCCCTGAGATCTTCCCTGAGACCATCCCTGACGCCACCCCTGAAACCTCCTTCAGGTCCGGATCTGATACCTTCATCAGCACCAACTCTGAGGAGAAGAAGGGCAGGAAGAGGAAGTCTGAGGACACAGGAGAATACGGGAAGAGGAGAAAAACGCCCCTCAGTTCCGGTACGGACACCAGCTACCAGGGCACCACTGAGACCATCCCTGAGGCCATCCCTGAGACCATCCCTGAGGCCACCCCTGATGCCATCCCTGACGCCATCCCTGAGGCCACCCCTGAAACCTCCTTCAGGTCCGGATCTGATACCTCCATCAGCACCAACTCTGAGGAGAAGAAGGGCAGGAAGAGGAAGTCTGAGGACACAGGAGACTACGGGAAGAGGAGAAAAACGCCCCTCAGTTCCGGTACGGACACCAGCTACCAGGGCACCACTGATACCACCACTGAGTCCACCCCTGAGACCACCTCCAGTGATGAATTTGACACCTTCTTCTCAGAAAACAGCAGAGGTGAGTAGAGATAGAAATACGTGAAACATTGATGAAGTGTGAGTTCTATCAGTAAATTCAGTTGAGTTTATTCTTCATGAGGAACACTACTAGCCTAGGAAGACTGTTTCAGCACTTATTTTCTAACATGTATAATGTGTTTAGGAACCTTTTACTCCACTGGGGATGCTGGGAAATCGGCACCCGCCAGCACCAAATCTGAGGAGAAGAAGGGCAGGAAGAGGAAGTCTGAGGAAACAGAAGCATCCGGGGAGAGGACAAGAACGTTCCTACGTCCCGGTGAGGGCACCAGCCACCAGGCCACCACTGAGACCACCCTTGAGACCATCCCTGAGGACACCTTCTTCTCAGAAGACAGCGGAGGTGAGTAGAGATAGAAAATACGTGAAACATTGATGAAGTGTGAGTTCTATCAGTAAATTCAGTTGAGTTTACTCTTCATGAGGAAGGCTGTTTCAGCGCTTATTTTCTAACATGTATAATTTTTTTAGAAATCTTTTACACCGCTGAGGATGCTGTGTCACGGATACCCGCCAGCACTGACTCTGAGGAGAAGAAGAGCAGGAAGAGGAAGTCTGAGGACACAGGAGATTACGGGAAGAGGAGAAGAACGTCCCTCAAAACCGATGCGGGCACCAGCTACCCCTGGTACCAGGCACCCCTGCGCTACTTCTCGAACCCATTTCCTTTTCTTTTTAATCTCTTTTTTCCATCCATCCCTGAGGCCATCCCTGAGACAATACCTGAGACCATCCCTGAGGCCATCCCTGAGGCCACCGCTGAGACCTCCTTCAGTTACCGATCTGACACCTTCTTCTCAGGAAACAGCAGAGGTGAGTAGAGATAGAAATACGTGAAATGTTGATGAAGTGTGAGTTCTATCAGTAAATTCAGTTGAGTTACTCTTCATGAGGAACACTACTAGCCTAGGAAGACTGTTTCAGCACTTATTTTCTAACATGTATAATGTGTTTAGAAATCTTTTACACCGCTGAGGATGCTGTGTCACGGATACCCGCCAGCACTGACTCTGAGGAGAAGAAGAGCAGGAAGAGGAAGTCTGAGGACACAGAAGACTACGGGAAGAGGAGAAGAACGCCCCTCAGTTCCGGTGAGGGCTGCAGCTACCAGGCCACCACTGAGGCCACCCCTAAGGCCACCAGTAGCGACTCTGACACCACCTTCCCAGAAGCCACTCTGTTTCACAACAGAGGTGAGTAGAGATAGAAATACGTGAAACATTGATGAGTTCCATCAGAAAATTCAGTTGAGTTTATTCTTCATGGGGCGTACTACTAGCCTGGGAAGACTGTTGTATAATGTCTAGTGGATGTTGATAGGCAGATCTTGTTACCTTTGGACAGAATCAGACTATTTACAGTCTTGATGCTAAGCTAAGCTTAATCGTCTGCTGGCTCAAAAGGTCATATCGTTCCTCTAAGTTTCAGTCTTGGCTTTTGGATTCATATTGGTAATAGGATTCGATTTTAAATCAGTAATTGTTACTGTAGTATTAGGGGTTAGTTTAAAAGTGGAATGACAGTTCTGAACAAGTACAGTCAAAGTGTTTGTGTTTTGTTTCTGCAGCTGACTTTGAGGCCAAATATGAGGAAGAGGGCATGCTGGGTGAAGGAGGCTTCGGAGCAGTCTTTGCTGGCCACCGCAAAGACGACCATCTGCCTGTAAGTTACACACACACACACACACACACACACACACAGAATCCACGATTCATGTATCCACTCTGTATGTAGTCAACGTATCCTCATACAACGGTTCGTATGATATTTACAAAAAGTTATTCCTACTTTTCATTGCGTTTTCCTACGAATGTCCAGCAACACGTGACGCATGTGTCAATTTCCGCTCCAGTCTTTTCAAAACAAAAGTTAGATTTAGGAAAAGATCGACTTGGGTAGGTTTCGGCAACACAACTACTTAGTTAGGTTTAGGAACCAAAACTACTTAGTTAGGTTTAGACAAAAAAAAATACTTAGTTAGGTTTAGGTAACACAACTACTTAGTTAGGTTTAGAAAACACGGTTTGGGTTAAAATAACTCCGGAAGTGGCGTAACTGAAGTACAGAGGTTACGTGACAAATCAACGTTGACTACAGGTTTCACGTGGGATACAAACACCGGCCTATTGGGGAAATTCCTGTGATTTATACGAACTACAGTGCATTACTTTTCGTAGGTATAGCTACGAAGGGTGTATGAGAACAGCCTCATGTAGTATAAGCTGACCAAATGTCTGTTTCTGTCCCGTAGGTGGCCATAAAGCGTATCCGCCATTTTCATTGCATAACAGTGGTAAGAGATTTGTTTTTCATCCTAATACCAACACTCTACATTATTTAAATCATTTGAGTAACATTTCTCTTTTTATTCTGAGTACAAAGGGAACATGTTCCTCTTGTACCTCATACAATCTAACAGTTAAAATACTGTTAACGTTTGTATACATGTGTACATGAAGGTTTCATTATTTGCTTTCTCTTTCACTCCATATCTTTAGATTCTGGATGGGGAAATTATAACGATCCCTACAGAGGTGGCGCTGCTGCTGCACCTCAAACCAGCAGTAGCAGGAACCAGTGCCGTGGTGAGCCTGCTGGACTGGTACAATCTGGACAATGAGCTGATTCTCGTCCTAGAGAGACCCGTCCCCTGCATGGATCTCTATGACTATTTGGTGTCCATACAGTTATCAATACAGGAGGACGTGGGCCGGGTAAGTAGTTGATGACATGTGTGTTTCTGTATGTGTGTCCACGCCCACCGTGTCACACAGTCTTCATGTCTCTTTCTTTCTCCCCCAGATCATAACAAAACAACTGGTGGAAGGTCTCCAAGAGGTCCAATCCAGAGGTGTTTTCCACAGTGACATCAAGATGGAAAACATCCTCCTCGAAACCGGCTCTGATGTCCCACGTGTCAGGATCATTGACTTTGGCTGCGGCGAATTTCTGACAGAGGAGAGGTACACTAAAAATAAAGGTAGGCTGTCGTTCTTATGGTCCTGTTTTCTGAAACAACCCAGCATCTTTGCCGTCTCTGTCCTCTACTCCCGTCCCTCATCCATTAACCTTTGTCTCTGTGTGGCTGTATGTATTGTAGGTACCCCTATATACACCACTCCTGAGTTTATCCAGCGTGGGTGGTCCACGCCTGAAGCTACCACTGTGTGGCAGCTCGGTGTGGTGCTGTTTGAGATGCTGCATGATGGGGCGACCCCCTTCCATACCCCCCGTGAGATCATCAAAATAATCCCTGACATCCGTGACACTCTTTCCTACAGTAAGACATGCAGTAGAATACAAGCACACACACATAAACACACAAAGAGTACAGCGTTTGTATTTAAACATGATTCCTGTTGGTCTGTCCAGATTGCCAAGATTTTCTAGCGCTCTGTATGGACAAGAGCCCAGAGGCCCGACCCACCCTGGAGACTCTTAAGCACCACCCCTGGCTCGTTTGATCTGTGGTATTGAGGGGTCCAGTCTGATGTGATACAGACTGGACCTCTCGGACCACGGATGGATCCCTGAAGACCACGGAAGGACCCCTCAAGACCACGGAAGGACCCCTCAGGATCACGGAAGGACCTCGTCCAGGGTTAACGCTGCTGTAGTCCCCATATGTGGCTCCCATTGCACTCTCTCTTGAAGCAGTAGAAATCAGACCGAGAGGCCGGTGGCGTCAATCTCTAGTAGGGATGTGACAGGGAGGAAAATTTCTTGTGACAACATGGGTGTTACCGATTACACCGGAGATTTTACAGGAAAAGATGACGGTCATTATGTGTAGCGCGCTTACTTTGATCTTTACCATCGGATGGCTGAGTGACTAGCCTCCCCGGTAGAACTGTTGCTGCGGAGCCGCTGGGGTGTACCCGGCGCCGCTCCGCCGCGCACACCAGCTGTGACCGCTCCGTCCTCCTCCTAGCATTGGGTTTAAATCTGAAATTTATACCGCGTTTGCTTTCCTCCGCCATCTCTCGGTCTTTCAACTCTCTTCCGTCCCGTGTGTGTGAAATCTGACTCCTGCTACTCTGTGCTGAGAATCTGTATGAAGCAGATGCATCGGTCGTCCGACTATCTATTGACAACCTGCCGCTGATACGCCAAAATGAGGGTGGGGATTTTATTTCTGTACAAATACAAAAGCGTTGTTTTGCTTTTTTTTACAGAAATAAAACCCATTTAATTCATTTTGGCGGCAAGTTGGCAGGTGTGGGTGGCGGGTATGTAATGTAATGTGCCCGACCACCGTGTAACACTGGTAACACGGACTACCGCGACAAGCCATAGTGATTATAGGCCTACGTTCATGCTTCAAACACCCAGCTGTCCGTGGAGAGGGGATCTCTCTTTGAATTGCCTTTTCCGAGGTTTCTTACCGAGTTTTTCCTCGTTTTCTTAGAGAGCTGGAGCTGGGTTGAGAGTGCACGGGATAATGTACAGCGAGCCGGTCATTGTTGTCCCGCTAGCTGTACATTATCCCGCTTATTACACGGCTACTTACTTAAGAAATCACTAATTTGAGACAAAAATGGTCCTCCAGAGTCCGACATCCGAACTGCTATGAAGAAATAACAGACCGTAGCCGTGTAACAATGGGGGTTATTTTATACATGGGGCTACAAATAAAAATGACTTGAAGTGAATTTAAAATGTGTACAGGGTGGAGGTGCAGTGGTGATCACTGTCACCTCACAGAAAGAAGGCTTGATAAATAAATAATGCCTCATAACAACTTCTTGACACAATGATTTATTTGTACTATTACATCTTAATGTTTTTGAAGAAAGCGTTGCTGTACTGGATTGCATGAGATTGTCCACGTGTTCATGATAAATTGCAGTGAAGATCAGCGGGACTAGCTCCCAACATTCAGTATTTGGATGTGCAGTGACTTTGATGTTTGAACTACAGGTCATGTGATAAATGGGACCCAGAAAGACTTTTACAATCACGTCTTTACAAAAAATAACTGCTGGAAAATTATTGAGAGGCCTGAAGCCACAAAGAATGATAAAAAGCTTGTTAACAAGAGTTGGTACAGTAGAATAAATAACAAATGAAGGACTGGTTTTCAATATACTGTAATAGAAGAGGGCATAACAGCAGCCCACGAAAGGAAACATCTAAAGTACTCAGAGCTGGCGGCGGAACGCCAAGAGGCTGGCTGGAAAGCAAAGGTTTATCCCGTGGATGTCGGATGCCGGGGCTTTGTCAGCAAAGCAGTAGTCCAACTGCTCCGTGGTGCTGGCGGGATGACGCGGTCAAACCTGCGGAAAGCTGTGAAGGAGCTAGGAGAGTGTAATATTTCATATAACACTTTTATTGATTAATATTTATGATTAGTCCGACATGAGAAACAAAAATCTGGTTCACGTTTGTCTTAAAAACAGTGCAGTAGGCCTTTATTTAAACATGGTAGTGCTTTTCTTGCATACATCGTTAGTGATCTGTCGCACGATAGGTTACATTCAGTATGGCCACGGATAAAACAATCCATAACATGAAACAATTCATAAAACAATTATCGCTGCCATTTTATAGCAGATAGAGCAACATTTTTACATAAATTATATCACCTTGGAAAAGAAAATATGACACTGAGTTCTTGCACTCTGATGCAGAAGCATGCACTGCAGATGTTAATATTTCTGGAATAGGTGAACAGCTGGACCCAACAACTTAATTTCCATTATTAATAAGTATTGTTTTTTTTTGTTTTCTTGTATGAAGTCAAAGTTTACATGGTCATTTACAGATTGATTTTCATGACAGCTGAAGTACCGCGGTGTTGGGTAGCATTTTTTCCATTCAGTCGTGACTCAGCACAGATATGTACACTGATTTCGGTCTGGGCCGGTACGCGGAAATGTTCCGTCAAAGTGAAATATTGCTCGCAGTCTGCCATGAGATTCAGAAGATTTGTGAATAACAATAGGAGGAAAAACAATCTGTTAAACAATAAAAAAAAATGTCAAATAAAAATGTATAAAAACTAAAATGTAAGATCACGCAGACTCAAAAAACTCACATGGATTAGAAATCGATTACACACAATTAAAAATCATCCAACCATTTCTTGTGCAAAAATATTTTCCTTAAGGAATGATTATGATAAAATGTGATGGCACATTGATATTTCCTTTCTCAAAGGATAAATATTAAAATATAGACGATGATTGGAGAAAAGACATAAAACAAGTAGGAGATCCTACATTCAGGCCTGAAGCCTCTTTCTCTGAAGGTGAACTTCTTCTAAGTGCAAATTGTTGCCTCACATCTCACAGAGGATCAGATTACATGAAATATTTTTGGTCAAACATATGTTTCAGAAACATTTTCACCCTGTTATAAACAATCCTAGGGTTGATTTCTACTCCAATGTTGAAAGTAGCTTACATTTTGATCTATTATATATTGTCCAAATGATACTGATAATGCTACTAAAATCAATGATATGTTTTTAATCCCCAACATTCAGCATCTTGACAGTGTATGGCACTCCCTGTTTTAGGTTTTTCCACATAGTTTCCATTATATATAATTATGGGGAAGTAAAGCTGCTGTTTAGTATAATCCAACAGCAGCGGCATGTTCATGAGCAGATTTTTGTTAAAGCCTGAGTCATTAAATTCATGTTGAAACTGTTCCTCCACCACTATTTCTTTATAAATGCAGATGTTTCACACACTTAACCAAGCTATTCACCAAGCTTGTGCTATTGAGACATGGCAGCTACATATAAATTTCACATATATTTTGCATCTGTAAGCAGTTAACATGGATGATACTTGTGAACACTGAAATAAATTGACCAGTATTTTGATTACAGTCAGTTATGAGAACTGCAATAAGCTTATTTTACAAACTAAACACCAATCCGGTACTGAGTAGGCAGGCTGAAGCCTTAAGCTTGCTAACGGCGTTTGTACAACTTTCTATTTCTGTGGAACCAAAATTAACAAGCTGTTTAAAAAAATAATAATTTGCCACCAACACAATATTACATGTGATGGATAGAAGTTTTATTAGCTTTTTGTATTTCAGTTTTGCTAGGTCTCTCTGTCTTTTCTAAACAGATGACTTTAAGCTAACGGTTAGCAGTAGCAATAGCTCTCACTGCTAACAATGGCAAATTAGGCTAACGGTGTTTGTACAACTTTCTATTTCTTAACAATCACTGTTTGAAAAAAAAAAAAATTTGCCACCAACAGGATAATATTACTAAGTCTGTTTGAGTTTGATTAGCTTTTTTGTATTTCAGTTTTGCTCGGTCTGAGATTATGTTTAAGCTAACGGTTAGCGTTGGCGATAAGCTAGCTCTCACAGCTACAACAGCCAAATGGCAAATTAGCAACAGCTAATTCCTGTCACACGTAACCAGACCTAACAGTGAGAAACACCATGAAATGCCCTTTTGTAGATGCGTTTTCATCGTCAGAAAAGCCTTTTTTGAGCACGGAGGCTCAAGCTAGCAGGCCAGCATCCTTCACTGTTACTTTCCCGCCAAATAAAAAAATAACCTTTTTATACTAATTAATGATTGTAGCATACGTGTGCCCATTAAAAACAGTCACACAACCCATTTTTGACAACCCAAATTACAGTTTGAGAAACGGCGAGTGAATATTATGTGTTTTTTTCCAGAACTTTTGACTGACGTTAGCTAGCCGGCTACATCCTAATTGAGCAGAATGGTATTGTTCCATAGAAGCACAATTGGAGGAAATTTACAAGGAAAGGATAATGAGAGCGATGATTATCTGGTCCCTGACGATTTCCAGTCTTAGAAATGATAACTGACCAAAACATTTGGTTTGGTCTTTGCAGTTTTAGGTGTATTAGCCATATTAGTGCTAAAACTCTGGTCCATGGCCTGTGCTTGCTTTCATTCTGGTCATGCCATTTAAAGACAGTGATGACCTAAAAACAACAGTTAGTCATGGCATAAGAACTTCCCAGTTACTGATGCCACCACATTTCTCTGGACCCAATTTTTAGGCCCAACCTGGTCCGGAGCAACGCCTCAGAATATCACTCAAAAAGTACCTGCTGTGATGTATCTGGGGAAGCGAAATGGTGACAAAAAACGCAGGAAATTGCAAGTCTTTTTCCGATCTTTACGACTGATTAATTCTGTGGGGTGCAGAAATACGTCTGCGAACCGCAGTAATAATTCTGCGGCGTGGAATAGTAGTTGTTGTGATGATGGTGGTGGTAGTTGTTGTTCTGCGGGGTGGAGTAGTAGTTGTGATGGTGATGATCGTGACTCTGGATGTTTCCGTAGGCGAAGAGGAGGGGCGCCGTGGAAGACGGCGGTTGCTGCGCGGATGCTACGCCCGCGGTCAGAGTACCGTTGCGTTGGATGGAGCCGTACCAACTGGACGTACCCAGCTGGGGAGTGGTGGACAGCAGGCTGAGAGAGTGAAAAGAGAGAAATCAATCTTGTATTGATTTTTCAATATAAAGCTTCACTGTATTTGTGCTTGGGTGTGTGCCCACCTGGCCCGATCGGTCCTACTAGTAATGCTTCTGGACAGGTCGTCATCACTATCATACCGTCGAGGGTTGTCAAAGAAATACGCTCTGGAGCTGAAACTGTGGCTGTTGATCATCCCTCCTGGAGCCTGACAGTTATAGAGATGTTCAAACTTCGTTATACTTCACAGCCCTGAAGGGTCACATCTGTCTGTCTATCTTTATTTAAATGTTACATTACCAGGTTTTGGTTGGGTCTCTGGACTCTGAAGAAAACCACCACTAAACTTGTAGGTAGCAGCTCCCAGAAGAGCAGAATGATCCCAAACACAACGTAGGCTTCACCGCTGATCTCCTGCACATCGGCCTGTAAAACACGTAAACATAGTGTATAATATATTAGGGTGTTTAAGGATCTACGGGCATTTTTAAGTCCCAGCAATTACATTTTTTGTTAATATATGATAAATATGTACACAGTGTTATTACCCATCATGACATTAAAGAAAATTACTAAATAATGTGATTAAATAATATTTATTGAGCATTTTATGTAATTTCAATGTTGAGATATTTAAAATGGGCTAATTCAATTATAATATGACATTATTTCAAATGGAATTGTTTCATATATACATATTACTTTACACCATATTAAAATTATTTTTTGTTTACAAATCATTTATGTGATTTTTTTTTTTTTATCTAAAAGCACCTGTCCCACACTTCCTTACCACAACACCGAACAAATACCATAGTAAAAGTTTTATTCAAAGCCAAACAAATCTAAAAAAACAGAAGTTAGCAGCTGCCGTTTATCTGCAATATTAGCAAAACAAATTATTTCCGCAACACGTCCTTAAAGACATCAAACAATAGAATTGCAATATCAGTCATAATAAAACAAAACCTATTTAATATTTTTTTGTGAATGAACACTGGATGTCTGTGGCGAGCGCAGAGAAAATCATGAAATCCCCTATTTATAGAAAATGTTTTTATATCGATATTTACAATGACGCCCAAAGCTTGATGAAAATGAATTATAGAATTATAGAATTTGAAAAAGGAAAATGTATAAAATGAAGGTTATTATAATGTTGCGGTAACGACATTTAGTGATGAAACACATACAAAAATAAACCTGTTACGGATTAAAATCATAACGACTATATGTCATTTTGTGTATCTGT